>CM053032.1:21955827-22021294 GCA_028564925.1 Lithobates sylvaticus
AACCTACACTATACTTACAAAGCTAACCATGGGTCTCAGGTGTGGCAGGATCACCAACAGTGGACTGGGGTCAAACTGGCATGGGAGCCGAGGCGACATATAGAGGCATGGCATCCAGGAACAAAGAATTGGTGTGCTGTTACTGTGTGCTTGAACCACCACCAAATCCTCCATGGTGATATGGGATTGATCGTGCCCAGGGTCTAGGGAAAAATAAATTCAAACTATAAAAAAGTGGTTGAGTATTAGATGATAACTGTGAATGCCTATCATAAAATCCATGGAGGTATGGGATTTAACTACCCAAACCGCATGGAGATCAGCTTGTGATAAAACTAAACGTGTGTAAAGGCCATATAGGATAAAAAAATTATTAAACTCGGGCTCGCATTGCAGGATACAGGGAGACTTACTTACCTTGTCCCCTGGATCCTGCGATGTCTCCCCGCTGTGTGTGCGAGCTCCTCTGCTCGATTCACACAGTGCCCGAGTGCTGCTGAGCTCCATTCCCTGCGACGTTACGACGCACGGGAGCGGAGATCGGCGCCAAATTCAAAAAAGTAAAAAACACACAAAAACACTACAGTACTTGTAATCGTACAGATTAACATTACTGTATAAAAAAAAAATTTACACACATCCCCCTTTTGTTCCTATAGTAGGTCTTCTGTCCAGTGCCCTGCATGTAGTTTTTTATTATAAAAAAAATATTCTGAATTGGGAATTTTGGTGATTGTCCATTAGCAACCAAAAACTTGTGGTCCCTTTATGTTTCAAACGTGATTTTAGACCAGCTAGAAAAAAAAACAGCGATAATTAAAATTCGTGAAATCTCTTGCAGAAAATGGAGCGATATCGATTTGTGGGGGAAATTCGTTTCTCATCAAAATACACTTAAAAAGTAATGTCAGCGACTATTCTGCTACCTGAGACAATATAAATTTTTCAGTAGTGTTTTGATTTGCTTAATTTATTTAATTAAATTTTTTTTACATTATTTTTTATTTCTTAATTCTATGATTTTGTGTTTATCCATACCCGGGGTGTCTATACTAGACTCTGGTTTGGAACAGATTTAAGTGTGTTTATTCCTAAAAAATTGCAGAGTTCTATAAATATATAAAACGCCATAAAAAAAAAAAAAATATTATCATGACTAAAATATTTGTACCGCTTTTCAGCACCTAAAACCAAGAATGGTTTCATACAAAGCCAGACGCCGTAGAGGTTTGTTGTGTTAATACCTGTAATGACAAAATCTAACTGGGAGTTGAATTAAGACATGTTCAAAAAATAAACTGAAATTTTTAGATGTGATCCCTTTTTAATAATATTAAAAAGTTAATATTTATTTTTTTTTTTTATTTTTAATTTATTTATTTATTTTATTTTTTTTTTATTTTAGTATAATTTTTTAAACAATTTATTAGTTTAAATTTTTTTTTTTATATTTTTTTTTTTTTTTTTTTATTTATTTTTTTTTTTTATTATGTAAATGTGTTAAGTGAGGGATTTGCATGGTTTTTGGTTTTTGTGAATTTTCCACTATTTTTGCACCACATACCTATAAAAAAAAAAAAAAAAAAAAATAATAAAAAGTAGTGGAGATGGAAAGTCATTACCCCACCACCTGTACCTGGTAGAGTACAAACATTTCATTCTCAAATCATGGACACATGATATCCCACAAGTCGTGCCCCTTATATGTCTCAAAGCTAGAAGCCGGGACCCAACGTCATTTAGCTGCTGCTTATCCGATGGGGTGGCTGTGTGGAAGCTTCTGATTGACAGCTCCCCCAAGATTTCTGATGCTTAATATTGAAGCAGAACTATAGATACGGCTTATCAGTAAAATTGTTACTCTGAGAGGGGACTTTGTTGTGAACATGGTTTGGTGTTCAATGTAACTTTTCAGAGTTAGCATGTGAAACTTAGTATCAAAGAATAGAAATAAATGGTTTTGTGGCAAACTTGGGTCCAATAGTTCTTCGGAAAAAAAAAATGGCATGCAACAGGCACCATTTACTCAGAATGATCGTTTAGCGGCTTTTTATAAAAATATAAGTACCTGTTGCTTAGAAAGTGAACCAATGCGCCTTACCCAGCTTGCAAGGAGGATTCACCACCACCTCTTGTTGCAACAAATTCTTTTTGGTTGCTTGATATTTGAAGAGAAGTTGCCCTGTATAAAGCTCTGAGGTCATGACAATGGAGGTATACCTCTGGGGCTCTCCTTAACCGTTATAAGCATAAGGGCACTATTACTGGGCACTTTACGGTACATACGACAAGCCTGCACCCAGCCGATGTCCATGGTAGGGGAAAGTTGTAAGACACAAGCCTTCCCATACCAGAGAGGGTGGACATGGTATTAAAGTGGTCATCTATTGGATACTCCGGTTTTGGCACTCTGGATTTTTTATACTGTTGTCATTTAAAACAGGTAGGGGAAGGGCAGGGGCAGTGACTGATACAAAATTATGGGGCCCCACGGGCACATAGGAGGGATTATGGGGCCAAACATGGGTAGGAGAATAAGAGAATAAACAAGTTCTTTTAGGAGATTAGTCCATGTGAGGGTAAAGATAAACAAGTAACTGCCCATGGATTGCTGCCAGTTCAGAAGTTACATGAAGTACCTTCAGATAATTCATTTCTTATTTCATATTCCTTAATTTCTATTTTCTCTACATTTACAAGCATACCGAGCTGTCCAGCAAAAATGAGAGTTCCAAAGTTAAAGTGGTTGTAAAGGCTGAAGATTTTTTTTACCTTCATGCATTCTTAAAAACCATTTGTGTGCTGCTCCCACAGCAGGAGAGGGAAGAG
The DNA here is from genome assembly GCA_028564925.1 of Lithobates sylvaticus. Lineage (NCBI taxonomy): Eukaryota > Metazoa > Chordata > Amphibia > Anura > Ranidae > Lithobates > Lithobates sylvaticus. The sequence goes on from CM053032.1 coordinate 21,958,657, forward strand.
GGAATGCAAGAGGAAGAGGAAAAGGAAGAGGGAGGAGGAGAGGGAAGAGGAGAGGAAGAAGGAGAGGGATGGGAAGAGGAGTGGGAGTGGAAGAGGAGAAGAAGAAGGAGAGGGAGGAGGAGAGGAAGAGGAAAATGGAGAGGAAGGAGGACAGTAAGAGGGATAGGAAGTGGAGAGGGAGGAGGATAGGGAGAGGGATAGGAAGAGGAGATGAAGAGGACAAGAAAAGAGGAAGCAGAGTGGAAGAGCGAGAGGGAGGAAGAGGGAAATGGAGAGGAAGAGGACAGGAAGAGGGAGGAGGAGAGGGAGAGGGATAGGAAGAGGACAGGAAGAGGGAGGAGGAGAGGGAGAGGGACAGGAAGAGGGAGGAGGAGAGGGAGAGGGATAGGAAGAGGACAGGAAGAGGGAGAAGAGAGGAAGCAGAGTAGAAGAGGGAGAGGGAGGAGGAGAGGAAGAGGACAATGGAAAGAGAGGAAAAGGGATAGGAAGAGGAGTGGAAGAAGAATAGGAGAGGAGAGGAAGAGGGAGGAGGGAAGAGGGAGGAGGGAAGAGAGATGGAGGAGGAGAGGGATGGGAAGAGGATAGGAGAGGAAGAGGACAGGAACAGGACAGGAAGAGGAGAGGGAAAGGAGAGAAAGAGGGAGAGTGATATGGAGAGGAGAGAAGAGGAAGAGGAGAGGCCTTGTTTAAGCTCTGGGTCATGATTCTGACAATACACGTGACTCTCCTAACACCTATAAGCCAGTGCTGGGTGCCATACGGCCATTCACCAAGCACCAGCGCTGTCCATGGTAGGTAAAGGAGTGGGCCAAAGGCTTCCCCATAAACAGGCAGGGTGGCATGTAAAGTACCAATATAGAATAAGATATTGTGATCTCATAACTGTATGACGGTAATTCCTGAATTATATGAATTCTTTTTTTATTTCTATTTGTCTCTACATTTCAGACCAAGCTTTCCAGGAAAAATGACAGTTACAGAATCTCAAACTATAACTTTCCCGGGGTTCCCTACAATAGCTTTTATTCATATGGTTTAAATCTTTTGTTTAATTTTTTCAAAAGGAATAAAACATGTTGTTGTAACTGCTTAAAAAAATGTTAGATGGAGTTGGGCTTTCATTTGTCAGTTAACCGCTTCCCGACGGCCTCACGCCGATATACGTCGGCAGAATGGCACGGCTAGGCAAAACCACGTATAGGTACGTGGTCCTTTAAGAGGCCAGCCGTGGGTCGCGCGCGCCCCGCCAGCGGCGCGCTCGCGACCCGGTCGGGAGCTCCGTAACCACGGCCGCGGGACCAGCGGACCCGATCGCCGCTGGTGTCCCGCGATCGGGTCACAGAGCTGAAGAACGGGGAGAGGTCTGTGTAAACAAACCTCTCCCGCGCTTCCTACACTGCCTGTCATTGATCGACTGTTCCCTGTCATCGGGAAAGCCGATCAATGATGTCAGACGTCAGCCATGCCCCCTAATGTAAAAAAAAACACACGTCACACACCATAACCCCGCCCCCTAGTGGTTAACTCTTTCACTGCCAGTGTCATTTATACAGGAATCAATGCATTTAAATAGCATTGATTGCTGTATAAATGACAATGGTCCCAAAAATGTGTCAAAAATGTCCGATGTGTCCGCCATAATGTCGCAGTCACAATAAAAATCGCTGATCGCCGCCATTACTAGTAAAAAAAAATATTAATAAAAATGCTATAAAACTATCCCCTATTTTGTAAACGCTATAACTTTTGCGCAAACCAATCAATAATCGCTAATTGTGATATTTTTTTGCCAAAAATATGTAGAAGAATACGTATCGGCCTAAAATGAGGGAAAAAAAAATTTTTTTATATATTTTTTGGGGATATTTATTATAGCAAAAAGTAAAAAATATTGAATTTTTTTCAAAATTGTCGCTCTATTTTTGTTTATAGCGCAAAAAATAAAAACCGCAGGGGCGATAAAATACCACCAAAAGAAAGCTCTATTTGTGGGAAAAAAAGGACGCCAATTTTGTTTGGGAGCCACGTCGCACGACCGCGCAATTGTCAGTTAAAGCCGAAACGCAAAAAGGGGCCTGGTCCTTTGGCTGCCAATTGGTCCGGGGCTGAAGTGGTTAAAGGAGATCTATGATCACAGCATACACTTTCTTTTCATAGCATCAGCATTGTAATAGCAATACAAACAATAGTTATATGTGATAATCCAATATAGGTTTAGGCTGGCCATAGATGGTTCAAATCTTCCCTGGTTCAGCAGGAACCGGCCAACGGATGAATGTACCAAGTTGATCGATTAATCATATTTTTGATATTTTCATATTCCAATAGACTTTACTTGGAACCCACGTGAGGTGCAGCCGTTTCCCTTTTTGTCAATTTACCACGGAGGCGAAGCGGGGCTAGCACTCAGGTGTGTGTTCCAGAGGGCGTATCAGTTACACCTGGAGCGGTCAGTTCTTTTCATTTTGATCAATCAATCAACTTGAGTACAACCAGCCTGCCGGATTCACTTGCAGTTATTGCTAGCGGCTCCTATAGCCACTAGCAATAATAACTGTCTTCTTCTAGCGGGGGACGGCTTCCCCCGCCCGCCCTCCCGCTGGGAGCAGGCAAATATTTCGGCAGGAGGGACTGTCTATGTTGATGGGGGAATCACTCAAATTTCTCTCCTGCAACCCGTGTCATTAATAATTGTCACGTGATTATTTATAGATAGCTGGATAAGTACCGCTTCACATTTCTTCTATTTTTGAGTATCTTTTAATGTTTTCTTTGGTTATGTTCAGGATTAAAAAATAATATAAAACAAATTAAATTGTCTAAATGCTAAATTTTATATTTCCTATTTACAACTTGCTGTGCACAGTAATTTACTACTATGTCTTGTTGGGTCCCAAGCCTTACTCCATAGAAGCCATGGTTTCCAAGCACTACACTTATGCCCCGTACACACGGTCGGAAATTCCGACCACAAAATCCGTCTGATTTTTTCCGACGGATTTTGTCCGACACTGGTGTTGCATACACACGGTCGGACAAAGTTGTCGGAAAATCCGATCGTTCTGAACGTGGTGACGTTTGTTGCATACGACGGGACTACGTAGAGGCTAGTAGCCAATAGCCTGGGTCTTGTAATGTGATCTGAGCATGCGTGGCACTTTGTCTGTCGGAAATTCGCTACACGCGATCGGAAAAAGTCCGATAGGACTTTGTTGTCGGAAAATTTGAGAGCAGGAGATAAAACTTTGTCCGTCGGAAAATCCGACGGAAAAAGTCCGATGGAGCCTACACACGGTCGGAATTTCCGACAACATTGTCCGATAGGACATTTTTCGTCGGAAAATCCGACCGTGTGTACGGGGCATTATGATGGCAAAAAAGCTTGAAACCGTTGTATTCAGTTTTAACCGCTTGTCGACCGCGACACCCACATATACATCAGCAGAATGGCACAGGCAGGCAAATGAGCGTACAGGTACGTCCCTTTAAATTTGCCACTTTTGCACGCCGCGGGATTTTGCAAATTTGCACGCCGCGGGAATGTGCCCCGGGTCCTGAGAACTCGATGTTCGCCGGCGGGCCCACGATTGCGGTGTGGAGAGGTAGAACGGGGAAGTGCCTATGTAAACAAGGTATTTCCCCTGTTCTGCCTTGTGTAATGACAGAGATCCACTGCTCCCTGTCATCCCCCCACAGTTAGAATCACTCCCTAGGATGCACTTAACCCCTTTATCACCCCCTAGTGTTTAACGCCTTCCCCGCCAATGTCATTTACACAGTAATCAATGCATTTTTAGAGCACTGATCGCTGTATAAATGACAATGGTCTCAAAATAGTGTCAGAAGTGTCTGATGTGTCCACCATAATGTCGCAGTCACGATAAAAATCACAGATCGCCGCCATTACTAATAAAAAAAAATGATAATAAAAATGCCATACAACTATGCCCTATGTTGCATACGCTATAACTTTTGCGCAAACCAATCAATATACGCAAAGAATACGTATCGGCCTAAACGGAGGAAAATTTTTTTTTTTTAGATATTTTTGGGGGATATTTATTATAGCAAAAAAGTAAAATATATTGCCTTTTTTTTCAAAATTGTCGCTATTTTTTTTGTTTATAGCACAAAAAATAAAAACCGCACAGGTGATCAAATGCCACCAAAAGAAAGCTCTATTTGCGGGAAAAAAAAGGACATCAACTTTGTTTGGGTACAACGTCGCACGACCGCACAATTGTCAGTTAAAACGACGCAGTCCCGAATCGCAAAAAGTGCTCTGGTCAGGAAGGGGGTAAATTCTTCCGGTGCTAAAGTAGTTAAATAACTGACTCTATAATATTAGGCTACAGGGGGTCCCCGACTTACGAACGCCCGACTTACGAACCACTCCTACTTACGAACAGGGCGCTACAGGGACCCTCTGCCGTTCTGCGTGGACCATCTGCCGTTCTGCGCATGCGCGGCCAGACGGAGCCTCGGAAAATGTCGGAAATGTCCGGCATTCGACGGAACATCGGAAATGTCCGTAATTCTCATTCTGCGCATGCTTGGCTGACTTACGAACATTTCCGGATTACAAACAGGAGGAAAGTCCCTAGTTCGTAACCCGGGGACCCCCTGTATATGTGTACTATACACTAGTGGTTCTGGATGTGCATCTGGCCAAAAGGGAGAAAAGCATTGATTTGCATGGCTCCTTAACTGTTCTGAAATGAGGAATAATCATCATGTGATGCATTGGGACATGGGAATACCTTCTGTTTTAAGAAGGCTTTACTATGCTACAAACTTATTTGATTGGAGGACTTTTGATTGCTTTAATACCCTTTCACTATAATATGTACAGTTATACTGTCTCCTATGCTTCCAATAGCCTGCGTCATTTGATATTCCGCTATTCAGGTCTATTAAGAACACACTCGTGGCTAAATATGTGCAAGGAGATCTCATCCACCCAACTATCCACCTCCACTGTTCAGTAATTCGGATCTGTGCGTGTCCTTAGTTAAACATAAGCAGTCAATGGGTACATGGTGCTGGGCTTTCTTACTGGAAAGCCCAGCATGCACTGAAAAAGTGCCATGGAAACACACTGTATTAAATGTTTATTTAAAAAAAAAAAAAAAAAATATATATAATATATATATATACCGTATTTATCGGCGTATAACACGCACCCCAAGTTTAGGAGGGCATTTTAAGGAAAAAAAGTTTTAGGAGGGAAGTTTAGGGAAAAAAAATAACTTACATTTAAGCGTCATTTGCAGCTTGCCCAGCGCCATTTGCAGCCTTGCCCAGCGCCATTTGCAGCCTTGCCCAGCGCCATTTGCAGCCTTGCCCAGCGTCATTTGCAGCCTTGCCAGCGCCATTTGCAGCCTTGCCCAGCGTCATTTGCAGCTTGCCCAGTGTCATTTGCAGCTTGCCCAGTGTCATTTGCAGCTTGCCAGCGTCATTTGCAGCCTTGCCCACGTTTAAATTTCCCGCCGCCGAGACAGACCGTGCGAGTGCCGCCGAAAAAGACCGAAGCGCCGCCGAAAAAGACAGAGCCGACTCATCGGCTCCTCTCACAGTCCCGCCTCCCTGCTGTTTCGGGAGCGAGCGCAGGGAGGCGGGACTGCGAGCGGAGCCAAAGAGTCGGCTTTGTCTTTTTCGGCGCCGCACAATTTTTTTGTCATTTTTTTGGGGGGATCGGCGTATAACACGCACCCACGACTTTCCCCCGATTTTAAGGGGGAAAAAGTGCGTGTTATACGCCGATAAATACGGTATATATACACACACATATTCAGTTCATAAACTAAATTTTAAATTTTTCAAAACGGCTTACGTAAATTTCAGCTGTGGTGCAGATATCTGAGCTATATACACAATTGTTCTAATTTATTTTCTAAACCGTATTTCTGTCATACAGAAACGTACTTTTCTCCAGTAACTTTGCACTGCTGCGCCCCAGGCACAGTTCCCCAGCTGCTATGGCTTTTGTTACAACCTTGATTCCAGCGGTGAGCGGTGACTCCGCTTCTTCCATGCTTCCAGGAAGCTTTCCCGTTTTTAACCATATAACCTGAACGCTGTCTGCCAACCTCTTAGACCAAATGAAAACTAAACTGCAGACAACGATTAAAAAAAAAAATCAATCCGTGAAGAGCTAATAGTCCAACGAGTTCAAAGGGCATTTTCAGTATTCTTTAATATGCAGATTTCATTAAAATAATACCCGGTGATCCTGCCATCAAGGTGATCCTGCCATCGAGGTCCTTGTTCAGTCATTTCCTGTGATAGGGTGACAATACTCTGGTCCTGTCTCCCGACTTCATAGCTCCCAACTGTCCCTGATTTGGAGGGACTGTCCCTGATTTGGAGCAATGTCCCTCTGTCCCTCTTTCCTCCTCATTTGTCCCTCATTTTGGTCTGATCAATATAGTTGTATATAAAATACATTATTTATCTTTCAAAAAGTGTTTCCCAGCGCTAAACCTTTCATCCAATTTCTACATTTCTGCATTTGTACATTTCAAAAGTCAGTATAAAGGAATAGTAGTGGTAAAAAAGCACCTGTGGGTTAAACAAATTTTTTTTTTTTGTATAATTCTCCTTTAACCACTTGCTGACCGCCTTCCGCATATATATTGCGGCAAGGAGGCTCGGCTGCGCAAACTGACGTCCCTGTACATCTGTCCGTGCATGTGGTATTGTGGGCGCTTGCCCGCCGCGGGACCGGCAGACTCTTATGTCCTCCAGCCACCCGCGATCGCAGTAAAGAAAGGCAGAACGGAGATCTGCCTATGTAAACAGGGCGGATCCCAGTTCTGACAGGGGAGGAGAGAGAGATCAGCTGTTTCTAGTGATCAGGAACAGCGATCTCTCTCTACTCCCAGTCAGTCTGTCCTCCTGACAGTTAGACTACTTTCACACTGGGGTGAAACCGCTTAAACCGCTAGTTTAAGCTGCACTTTACATTTTTGGACGCGATTTTTGCTCGCTAGCGCAGCACTTTTATCCCCCGCTAGTGGCTGCAGAAAAGGTTAAAAGCACCCGTGTTGCGCTTTGCAGGCGATTCGGCAGCGCTGCCCATTCATTTCAATGGGCAGGGTGTTTTGGGAGCGGTGTATACACCGATCCCAAACCGCCCCAAAGATGCTGCTTGCAGGACTTTTTTTCCTGTCCCGCAAGTGCACCCCCCAGTGTGAAAGCACGTGGGCTTTCACACTGGGGTGGCTTGAGAGGCGCTTTTCAGGCACTATTTTTAGTGCTAAAACCTCAGTGTGAAAGGGGTCTTAGAAAGCACCTCTTATGGCAAACAAATTTTCAAAAGGCTTTTTTTTTTTAGTGATATCAAGAATAATATTATTATGTTTTTTTTGTTTTTTTTTAATATTTGGGCAAGTTACCACAGCACCATTATCCTGTAGTTTTTAAGATCAAAGATACAACTATGTTGGTGTCGTTTGTTAATTTTACATTGTATTTTTTAAAATGCAACTGCCGACTCCCAAACTGTCATTTGAAGTAAAACACACAGCCAAGTATTATTCTACACACATTTTTTTTCATTGTGCATTAAAAAAAGAAAACAAATTTAATTAGACATGCTATTTGCCAATAGAACTTAACCAAAAAGTGCATTCTATGCATCCAAAAATATACCAAATCAAATCATTATTCAACCAAAAAATTAAATAAAAGCCTCATGCATGTGTCCTGCTTCTTAATATAGGGGGTCAACAATGCCAAGAGTTGGTAAAAGCAGGGGTCCGTCATCCGGAGATAATTCCGAAAATAATCCGGATTATTCTCCTGGAGCTCCCGCAGCAAAGGCATATGACATAATTGGTCACGATTAATAAAGCAACCAATTTTTGGTCCAAGAAATCCTCCTCCTCCTCCTCCTGTTCCTGGACTGGACTTAAAGCAGTAACTCCAAGGCCAATAATAAATAACACGTGTTGGTGTCCCTTGTCAATTTTACATTGTATTTTTTAAAATGTAACTGCCGACTCCCAAACTGTCATTTGAAGTAAAACACACAGCCAAGTATTATTCTACAAATTTTTTTACTGTGCATAAAAAAAGAAAACAAATAAAATTAGACATGCTATCTGCCAATAGAACTTAACCAAAAAGTTCATTCTATGCATCCAAAAATATAGAAAATATACCAAATCAATTCATTATTCAACCCAAAAAATAATGTCAAAGCAATAACTCCAAGGCCAATAATAAATAACACGTTCTCTCCTCCGATTCCGCAACACGACTGGTTGACGAACGGCCGTTCAGGAACTAACTGAAAAGCGCAAATCAACACTCACCAAACTTCTACTAACACAAAATTAGCAAAAGGAGCCCAAAGGGTGGCGCTAAAGAGCTGAAAAAACCCATTGTACGTCATTACGTTCGTGTTTGTTGGCTGACAGTTCCTTGCCGTTTGTATGCAAGACAAGTTTGGGGCCAACACCCTTTGGACAAAAGTCTGCGGTTTTGTCTGCGATAAATCCGATCGTGTGTACGAGGCTTAAAGAGGAGTGCCCATCAAAAATTTTTTTTTTAAAAGTCAGCAGCTACAAATACTGCAGCTGCTGACTTTTAAGAATCGGACACTTACCCGTCCCAGGGTCCAGCGATGCGGGGGAACGATGCCCCCCCCTCGTGCTCCGCTCGCGGCGCCGGCATCCTTACTGTGGGCCCCCGGCTGTGGCTTCACAGCCGGGCACCCACTGCGCATACGCGAGCGGCGCCGCAGATCGTGATACGCCGCACAGTCATCTGGGACCTGTCACGTGTCCCAGATGACTGACTGCCGAGGGGAAGTGACTATTCTAGCCCGGGCTGAGGAAGAGGCAGATTTCGTGGGACCACCTAGCAACAGGGAGAAATAGGTAAGTGGATTTTTTATTTTTTTTATCCAATTTATTTTTTTTTGTCAGATTTAGGGTCAATTCACATAATGTTGTCATTTTGGTGGAAACGCCACTTTAAGAGATAATTACAGCAGCTGCAGGTTGAATTGGAAAAAGGTAATTTTTATGCCTCGTACACACGATCGGACTTTACCGCCGGACCGTCCGCCGGACCTAGTCCGGCGAACAAACCGCCGGACCTTCCAGCGGGGCTTCGCCGGACTTGAAAGGGAATGGACTTGACCACACACGATCACGCTAAAAGTCCGGCGGTTCACGCAATGACGTACAGCACGTACGACGGGACTAGAAAAAGGAAGCTCAAGATCCAAAACGACACCCTTTCCGCCGGACCATCATACAGACGGCCGTATTGTCCGCCGGACTGCCAAGTTCAGCGGACAATTTTAAAACAAAACTTAAAACCTAGTCCGGCGGACAATCCCGCGGGAAAGTCCGCTCGTGTGTACGCGGCATTAGTATGAATAAATGACTATATGGGCTTGTGTATATGCGGCATGCTATATTATTTTTTATAATTATATATTGTATGTTACACAGTATATTATGTTAGATTTTTTTTTTTTCCATGAAAGCAAATTTATTCTTTGAAGTTTCTTTGCAGCCCTGAAAATAGGGTCAACCTGATTTACAAATTCTGACTTCTGATGAAGTCAAAACGTAACTCACCCTCTCTCCTCACTTCACTATTGGTCAGTAAGGCTGCCCATCGAAGCGCTGGGCCCCCAATAGGAAGGTGCAGGAAGATCCCGGATTTAGCATATTAGACCGCCCCCCGTTCTCAGCTTTAGGTGTCCGTGTTTTATTCTTGTAATTAGATTTGTAGCTTTTAGGAAATGACGGGTTACATTAAACCTTCAATTCCATTAAACTGTTCTTTAATAACCAGCCAAGCACTAGTTAATAACTCCCCTCTCTCCCTCAGTTCCAGGACTAATTAAAATCATCATTCTTTTAATACAACATGATGTTTTGACGGTCAAATCTTCTTCTTTTTTTTTTTTTTCCTCCACTTCCCCTTTTAAGTTGGCGTAATGACAAAATGGGAAGCAAATTCTTGTTAGCGAATAATTACTACGATGAAAGGGAGAATTTTAATTAAGACAATTCCCTTACACATCCCGGCTTTCAAATCTCCCATCAACTCCACATCCTCTTTTTTTCTTTTTCTTTTTTTTTGTCCCCGGAGCTGTCTAGATTATATTAGATTGTCAGCTCTTCTGATGGATGTCTCTGTTTCTTGCGTTTAACCCCATCTGATGGAGGTAGACGCACGCCGCAATCTTGTGCGGCAAATTTGCAATGAAACACGCCGCGGATTTCCTGATCTTCAATTTCCACGAGAGTCTGTTACAAGGTGTAAACAGAGAGACAATACTGATTAATGTGATTTTCTACATTACACAAACCTGAAAAAAAAAAAAACCCCTAGGTAATTAAAAGATAAGGAGTCTAATTCCAACAGGATTTCAAGTTATCACTCACCTTTTAAGGAGGCTCCATCCTTTTTAGGTGACTCTATTTTTTTAAAATATTTTTTTAAATGTCGGCTGTATACTTTTTGTTTTTACATTGACAATATGTGTCATTTGTATGAGCCGATAACACAACTATTTAGAGCAGAAATTAAAATTCAAGAAGGTCCGGTCCGTAAGATTTTCTTCCAGTAGAGGTCCAAATCTCATAATTGTGCTGTGAGATCTTAATATATATATATTTACAGTGGAAGCACTCAGAATCTGGTGCAGCTGTGCATGGTAGCCAATCAGCTTCTAACCTAAAGTGGTTGTAAACCCTTAGGCCCTTTTCACACATATTTAGCGCTGCTTTACCGTCGTTTTGCCCGCGGGATTCGGCCGCTCGCGGTGCGGTTTTACCCCCCCGAGAGCGGCCGAAAAAGGGTTATACCCCTTTCACACTGGGGCGTATTTTAGGCGTTTTTCAGGCGCTTTAGCATTAAAAAAAGCGCCTGTAAAGCGCCTGAAAGAAGCCCAAACTGCAATCCCAATGTGAAAGCCTGAGTGCTTTCACACTGAGGCGCTGCGCTGGCAGGGCTTCAGAAAAAGTCCTGCAAGCAGCTTCTTTGCAGCGCTTTTGGAGCGGTGAATACACCGCTCCTAAAGCGCCTCTTCCCATTGAAATCAATGGGAAGCGCCTGAAAAACGCCTGAAAAACGGCCTGAAAAAAACGCCACTAGCAGGGGTTAAAAGCACCCCACTAGTGCTCGAAAAGCGCTGGTAAAGCGCCGCTAGTTTAAGCGGCGCTTTCACGAGCGTTTTTCGGGCGCTAGCAGTGTGAAAGGGCTGTTAAAGCACTTGAGTTTTCACATTGGAATTGCAGATGAGGCTTCTTTCAAGCGTTTTACAGGCGCTTTTTTTAACGCTAAAGTGCCTGAAAAACGCCTGAAAATGCCCCAGTGTGAAAGGAGACTTAAAATCCCCCGCAGAGCACCGCCGTAGCGGTAGGTATTGCCGCGGTATTACCGCGGTGTCCCATTCGAATCAATGGGAAGGAGCGGTATAGGAGTGGTGAACACACCGCTCCTATCCCGCTCCAAAGATGCTGCTAGCAGGACTTTTTTTGCCGTCCTGCTAGCGCACCGCTCCAGTGTGAAAGCCCGCCGGCTTTCACACTGGAGTGAATGGGGCCGGTTTTTTCAGGCGGTGTACAGGCGCTATTTTTAGCGCTGTACCGCCTGAAAAACGCCCCAGTGTGAAAGGGGCCTTACACACCACTTTTACCTACAGCTAAGCCTATGATAAGGCTTACAACATTGAAAAACCATAGGCAAAATATAACATACCGTATATACTCGAGTATAAGCCGAGTTTTTCAGCACATTTTTTGGTGCTGAAAGTGCCCCCCTCGGCTTATACTCGAGTCAAGCACTTTTCTGCAGCAAAAAAAAAAACAATTTCCGACCCGACTTTGGGGCCCCGTATTTCGGGGCCACTTGGTGGTAGGAACCCCAATTGGTGTGCCAACCCAGTGGACCTAGAACTACAACATCTCCAAAGATGGGGTTCCTAGCACTAAGTGTCCCCGAGATACAGGGCCCCAAAGTCGGTTCGGAAAATGTTATTCTCTGCTGCAGAAAAGTGCTTGACATTTTCTGACCCGACTTTGGGGCCTCGTATCTCGGGGACACTTGGTGCTAGGAACCCCAAATGTGCTATTCAAACCCAGTGGGACTAGCACTACAACATATACAAAGATGGGGTTCCTAGTACTAAGTGGCCCCGAGATACGGGGCCCCAAAGTCGGGTCAGAAAATGTCAAGCACTTTTCTGCAGCAGAGAATGACATTTTCCGAACCGACTTTGGGGCCCCGTATCTCTGGGCCACTTAGTGCTAGGAACCCCATCTTTGGATATGTTGTAGTGCTAGTTCCACTGGGTTTGAATAGCACTAAGTGGCCCCGAGATACGGGGCCCCAAAGTCGGTTTTGAAAATGACATTTTCTGCTGCAGAAAAGTGCTTGACATTTTCTGACCCGAATTTGGGGCCCCGTATCTCGGGGACACTTGGTGCTATTCAAACCCAGTGGAACTAGTACTACAACATATCCAAAGATGGGGTTCCTAGCACTAAGTGGCCCCGAGATACGGGGCCCCAAAGTCGGTTCGGAAAATTACATTTTCTGCTGCAGAAAAGTGTTTGACATTTTCTGACCTGACTTTGGGACCCCGTATCTCGGGGACACTTGGTGCTAGGAACCCCAAATGTGGTATTCAAACCCAGTGGAACTAGCACTACAACATATCCAAAGATGGGGTACCTAGCCCCAAGTGACCCCGAGATACAGGGCCCCAAAGTCGGTCAACTGTGTCCATCTGCAGCAATGTCATATCGGGACCCTTTGGGGGCAGCTAGGGGGCATCTAGGAACCCTTAACTACCACGTTTGAAGTTTGGGGGACCTATGGCTGCAAATGGGCACAGTGAGGCTGCAAATGGGCATTGTTGACCCTCTTTTCCACTTACAGTAGCTGCGCATTTCTCACGCTAGGCTTATACTCGAGTCAATAAGTTTTACCAGTTGTTTGTGGTAATATTAGGTGCCTCGGCTTATATTCGGGTCGGCTTATACTCGAGTATATACGGTAGTTCCATTGAATAAACATGTGTACATTAGGATCGAAGGGACATTAAAAGAACATATATCACATAAGCATAGTCATGTTTGGGTTTTTGATACATTGTATCCTTTTTTATTATTTTAATTGTTAATCATCAGATGGATAACAGGTGAAGGTGGAGAACGTTGGTATTGGGTTGTAGGACTGTACTGGTTTCCCAGCACTGTTCCGGATCACTGTTCGTCCGAGCCTGGGCCGCAGATACACCGAATGAACTCTTCATATAACGCGACCCTGAAAAGAGTTAAACCGGAGGAGCAGGAACATCCAATCTCCTTGTTTTCTCTAGCGCAGGTCGGGGAAATTTTTTGGACTGAACAGTTCACTGCAATTCAGGATATCCTCATTTTACTTTAATGGGGAGGAAATTAATGAAACATACAGAGCCTGGGGCGCTGAATCCTATACATTAATATTACCCCATCCCTCCTCGCTGTGCGCTCCGCTCCCACTGTCTGAATGTATACTAAATGCGGAGGTGGAGCCCCCCCCCAGACTGCGCCGCTGAATTCCAACCCCCCACCCCCCGTGGCTGGTCAGAATTTTGTGAAAAAATTAAATTAAAAAGACACTACTATCCAAATATTGGAAACTCAGGGGGGGGGGGGGGGGGGGGGGGGGATTTACTAAAACTGGAACGCTCTGCATTATGGCTAGACATGTGCAATTCGTTTAGTTTTTTTTTAGTTTTTTTTTTACGTTAAAATTCGTTATATTCGTTCATTCGTTATCATACGAATGAACGAACGATTCGCTAAAATTTTTTACGAATGTTCGAATCGAACGAATGTGGAAAACAACAAAAATCTGAAATAACCAAATTAGAAACAACGAAACTACGAAAGAAGAAAATCCGAAAAACGAAAAGAGGAACAACGAAAATCAAAATGAACGAAAAAATTCGTACATTCGTAACTTTTTTTGTTGAATTGGTAATTTTCCGTGTCCCTTACAATGGCGCTGCTTAACGTGCTTCGAATGGATTGAGCGAAAAAATTCGTACATTCGTAACTTTTTTTTTTTTTTTTCGATTCGTAATTTTCCGTGTCTCTTACAATGGCGCTGCTTAACGTGCTTCGAATGGATTGAACGAAAAAATTTGTACATTCGTAACTTTTTTTTTCGATTCGTAATTTTCCGTGTCTCTTAAAATGTAATAATAGCATACAATTTACATAAAATTATGAATTATGCTCCGATTACGAATCTACGAAAACAATGTTACGAAAGTACGAATAAATCGATCTAACGAAAGTACGAATGTAACTAAATCTACGAAAATACGAATGCGTCCGAATTTCAAATAAACGAAAATTAAACTAACGGAAAAACGAATCAACGAAAAAATAACTCTTACGAAATTACGAATCGTTACGAATCAACGGAAACGAACAGAAACGAAACGAAAATAAACATATTTTTCTATTGTGCACATGTCTAATTATGGCCAATTAGCTTCTAACTTCAGCTTGTTCAATTAAGCTTTGACAATAAAACCTGGAAGCTGATTGGCTTCTATGCAGAGCTGCAGCAGATTTTGCACTTTTAGTAAAAAAAAAAAAAAAAAAAAAATATGATGCTTATTTACAAAAGTTCTACTGTGCATGTTCACTTTAATTAATTAATTTAATTAAAATGTAATTTGTAATACATCTTTGTACATTTATCATATTACACAGGATTTATATAGCGCATACAGTTTGTGCAGTGCTAAATAGGTGATTAAGCCCCAGTGGGTGGGGCGAAACATGGCAGGGGGCATGGCCCGAGGAGCGGCATTGACTGAGGCCTTCCCATGAATACATCCACGCTAGGATCAGCTATAGTGAGCAGCGGTTTTTCATTATTATATCTTCATTGCTCACTGAATGAGTTTTTCTAACTCTGCGTACACACGATCGGAATTCTCGTCGGAAAATGCTCTGACGGTTTTCTTGTCAGAATTCCGCTCAAACTGTCTTGCCTACACACGGTCACACCAAATTCCGACCGTCAAGAATGTGGTGACGTACAACACTACAACGAGCCGAGTTCAATGCCTCCGAGCATGCGTCGAATTGTTTCCGAACATGCGTAGGAATTTCGCGCGTCAGAATTGCTACAGATGATCGCATTTTCCGATAGAAACCTTTTCCGTCGGAAAAACTGAGAACATGCTCTCAATTCTTTGCTGTCTATATCTTGGCTTTTTGAGTATCTGTCAGGTTGGTCCTCAACTCCCATTCCCTGAGGAAGTATTGATCCCCATACTGCATCATAACCACGAGCTTAACATTTGGCTCATGGTTGCAGCCAATGGCTGAGAGCGCTGACCGGAGTGTTCTGGTGGAGGGGCTGTAATGCCTTGTACACACGGTTGGACATTCCGACCACAAAATCCATCAGATTTTTTTCCGACGGATTTTGTCCGAAACTTGTCTTGCACACACACGGTCGGAAAATCCGATCTTTCCGAACGAGGTGATGTAGAAAACGTACGACGGGACTACGTAGAGGCCAGTAGCCAATTGCTTTCGTCTCTAAATTTCTTCTGAGCATGCGTGGCACTTTTTGCGTCGGAATTCTCTACACACGATCGCGGAAATTCTTTTAGATCCTGCTCTCAAATTTTTTAGATCCTGCTCTCAAAAGCCCGCTAGAGCCCACACACGATCGGATTTTCCTACAACATAATCCGATCAGACTTTTTCCATCGGAATATCCGACCGTATACACGGGCAGTAGCCCTATCAGAACACAGCTCAGCAGGGGAGATTGTACTAACCGGTGGCGGCTGGTGTGTTTTTTTTTGGGTGTGAGAGCATGCGGCCATCTTCCAGTGTGGTCGCCCCTATGCATAAGCGTGGCGGCCTCGGGGGAAAGCCACTCCGGTGTCCTCTCCTGGAGCAGCTTCCACGGTTCGTCTCCTCTCTGCTCCTCTTGGCGCTAGGCGTCCAATAGGATTGGCGTCCAATAGGATATTCATTCCCTGTTGCAACACACCTGGGTGGGCTCCGTTTGCATTCTCTACACCCAAGCCCACCCATTTTTGAAGCCTATTAGAGCCTATGTCTCTAAACGGGTGCTTAAAAAAATAAAAAAAAAATAAAACCCGGCCGCTATAATTCATGCACCCGTTACCCTGAAAAGGGCGGGATGCATGAATTGTGGGTGGCCGCGGCAGCCATGGATAGGTTCATGCTATGCATGTAGGGGGGTGGCCCGGAGAGAGGGGACCCCTAATGGACGGGCCGCCACTGGACATTGGACTGAGCTGTACAAACTATTGGTGTGTATCGGGCTTAAGGGTCTACAGGTCCCACCCAGCGTGATTTTTGACATCACAAAGACTATATCTTTTTTACAGAGACTTTATTACATTAAGAACACGGCACACATTTTCTATAGACAAGTCTAAATTTGATTAGAGGCGCACGAAATGGAAATTTTGGAGCTGAAACTGAAAATTCAGAATGTACACGGCTTAAACCGAAACAGAAAATGACAGTTTTTAAATAATATAAATATATTTGATCTATAATTGTATTATATTCAGCTTTTTAATTAATATCATGAATTTAAATGAATATGAATTTATTGTCTGACATTATCGGCACCTTTTAGTGCAAGAAAAGCTCAAGAAAAATGCATCCCTTTAACCACTTCCCATCCAGGCCAATTCTGACATTTCTCTCCTACATGTAAAATCCATATTTTTTTTGCTTGAAAATTACATAGAACTCCCAAATATTATATATGTTTTTTTTTAGCAAAGACCCTAGAGAATACAATGGTGGTTGTTGCAACTTTTTATCTCGCACAGTATTTGCGCAGCAATTTTTCCAACCACTTTTTTTTTTAGAAAAAAAAAACTGTTTAATGCTTTAAAAAAAATAAAAGTTAGCCCAATTTTTTAACATAATGTGAAAGATTAAGTTACACCAAGTAAATAGATACCTAACATGTCACGTTTCAAAATTGCACACGCTCGTGGAATGGCGCCAAACTTCGGTACTTAAAAATCCATAGGCAACGCTTTCAAATTTTTTACTGGTTACATGTTTTGATTTACAGAGGAGGTCTAGGGTTAGAATTTTATTGCTCTCGCTCTAACGTTCGCGGCGATACCTCACATGTGTGGTTTAAACACCTTTTGCTTCTGTGTGCGAGCACATGGGGACAGGGGCGCTTTAAAAAATTTTTTTTTTTCATTGTTAATTTTACTTTTCTTTTTTTAGTTTGACACTTTAAAAAAATTTATAAAATTTGATCACTTTTATTCCTATTACAAGGAATGTAAACAACCCTTGTAATAGGAATATGGCATGATCGGTCCTCTTTACAGTGATATATGGGGTCAATAAGACCCCACATCTCACCTCTAGGCTGGGAAGCCTGAAATAAATAAAAAAAAGATCTTGGCTTCCCAGCCGAGGCGGCGCCATTTGTTTGAATGCAGAGGCCGGGCGTGACGTCATAACATCACGTCCGGCCTCCGAATGATAATAGAGACTCCATCTGGTCCGCTGAAAATCTCTATGGTCTGTGGTCACCATCTGGGGCCGGCGGATCCGTTCTCCGACTCACCGATGGAAGCGGTGAGTCGGTAGAAGCACCGAAGGGTGGCGGGAGGGGGGGGGAGGCATCCCATCTCGCCGCTCGTAAGAACGATTAAGCGGTGGAACAGCTGCTATGATCGTTCTTATGGTGTATCGGGAATTGCTGGATGAAAAAGACGATATCTGAATGATGCCTGTAGCTGCACCGTCATTCAGATATCCCCGCACAAAGTCAAGGACGTCATATGACGAACCTTGGGCGGGAAGTGGTGAAATTCTATGTATGTCTTCACACTGATCCATCGTGGTGTTAAAAATCTTGTAGACGCTATAACTTTTGCGCAAACCAAACAATAATCGCTTATTGCGATTTTTTTTTACCGTAAATATGTAGAAGAATACGTATCGGCCTAAACTGAGGAAAACAATAGTTTTTTTATATATTTTTGGGGGATATTTATTATAGCAAAAAGTCAAAAATAATGTTTTTTTTTTCTAAATTACCGCTCTATTTTTGTTTATAGCGCAAAAAAAAAACCCGCAAATACCACCAAAAGAAAGCTCTATTTGTGGGAAAAAAAGGACGCCAATTTTGTTTGGGAGCCACGTCGCACGACCGCGCAATTGTCAGTTAAAGCGGCACAGTGCCGAATCACAAAAAGTGCTCTGGTCTTTGGCCAGCCAAATGGTCCGGGGCTTAAGTGGAAAAAAACGCATCAAAGACGCACCTCCCCATTGAAATGCATTGAAAACGCAGCAAGAAGGCATCAATAGCACAAATGTTGAAAGAGGTGTGGCAACGATGTCCTAAAACAGATAAGGCACCTCATCCCAAAATTTTAAGCATGAAAGGATAAATGGGACAGGAGGGATTATCACAAGTATAGATCACAAAAAATGTCTATTATAGAACAAAGTACATTTTTTATGAATATTTATTATTTCATAACAAAGTAGAAAAAAAAATATATAATGAAAATGTAGAACAACAATAACAATATACAAGAATAAAAATTGGTCTCTAAACACTCAACATCCAGGCCATTGAAAATATTATTATTTGTGGGGCACATAGGATAACAGTATGGGGCCAGTATGACAATGGCCTGGATGTGCTCTCGGGTCAATTCATCCCGACATGTTTCGCCATAAGAATGGCTTCCTCAGGGGAGATATACTTTGACCAATAGTGAAGAACAACAATTCTATGAGAAGAAAAACAGTGAGAATATAAAATAGTAACAAATATTGATGATTAAACAATTGGCGGGTATAAAACAGAGACGCTGCATAACTCTAGTGCTGCCATCAATATCAGGACACGGTTACTACAGCCCAGACCTTGCAGATGTAGTACTTTGCCACACCCCCAAATGACCCTATACATACCCCTAAATGAGTACCCCCGCACCGGGGCTGGCTTTGCACGAAATACGAGCGATGCACCCCAGGATGGTATCAAGCCCTAGTGCAGCTACAGGGGGTATTGGACAAACGTTGAGGCTAAAAAAATACAAAACAAAACAAAAATAAGGTAAAAATTACAGTCAAAAAGTAGTAATTCAAGAATGGAGCCCCAAATAAGGCCCCAAGCCTGAATTAACATATAGGCTTTGGCTGACCGGGCCTACATTTATACATACCCAATATATGAAAAAAGAAAAAAAAATGTAACATTTTTGATGCGATTTTTGACTTTTTCTCAATCGGCGAAATGCTGATAACACCATTTTAAGCCTCCGAGATTTCGGTGCATCTCTAATGCCCCGTACACACAGTCGGAAATTCCGACCACAAAATCCGTCGGATTTTTTCTGACGGATTTAGTCCGACACTGGTGTTGCATACACACGGTCAGACAAAGTTGTCGGAAAATCCGATCATCCTGAACGTGGTGACGTTCGTTGCGTACGACGGGACTACGTAGAGGCTAGTAGCCAATAGCTTTGGTCTTGTAATGTGATCTGAGCACGCGTGGCACTTTGTCCGTTGGAATTCGCTACACGCGATCGAAAAAAGTCCGATCGGACTTTGCTGTCGAAAAATTTGAGAGCAGGATCTCAAATTTTTTCTGTCGGAATTTCCGACGGAAAAAGTCCGATGGAGCCCACACACTGTCGGATTTTCCGACAACATGGTCTGATAGGACATTTTCCGTCGGAAATTCCGACCGTGTGTACGGGGCATAAGTTTGATGTTGCACATTGTCATATGTTTTTGCGTGCTTTTGGAGAATTATGGGCGCCATTCGTTGGTTGTATATGAAGGCGTGGAAAATGGTCAGTATTCCAGCACTTGGGACTTTTCGCTTTCTCTGGCGTTTTTTCCTCTTTTTTTTTTTGGTTCTATTTTTGTTGTGTTTTAAAATCTTCCAGAGTTAGAGGCGAATGTCTGGTCACCTCTGTGTAAACCCTCCGCTGACGCACTGCATCATAGCCGGGGGGGGGGGGTTGTCTTTTTTTTTTTTTTTTCCAGCTCCGTTTGCAGCTAAAAATATCACATAGATGTACCACTGTAATAATCCTTCATTATGTTTTTTTTTTATATGACTGTGAGTTCCAGAACTGACGGCAGTTGTATCAGAGAATCACTAAAAACAGAAATCTAGAATTAGCCTTGTGACAGTTAACACACAATTCTGTTGGATTTAGATAAGTGGAAGCGGCAGATATGCACAGACTATAGCAGAAATCCCACCAAAAATAACAACACAAAAACTATTCCTCGCAGTCATTTTTTATGCCATTGGATGTCCTCAGTTTGAAGGCCAGCATCATTTAACCCCCGATTCCTCCGAGCCCAGGTCATCCCGGATTAGCCCCAACCTGGAAAGTGAAAGAAGAAGCAGCACAATGCTCAGCTCATCTCTCCATCATCACTATGCTCTATCCTCCAATTGGCTCCTTGTGCTGCTTTTTCTTCTCACACCCTGAGCTCTGCTGTATAAAGACTGCAAAAGAAAGGGCACATTTAGGTTTTACACTGCTTGCTTTTAAAACAATAAATTTAAGGTTGTAATAATGATTACAGAGCGGCATTAATTTGAGTCTTTTATCTCAGCCTAGAGTTGGGCTTTAACCACTTCAGCCCGGAGATTTTTGCGATTCGGCACTGCCTCGCTTTAACTGACAATTGCGCGGTCGTGCGACGTTGTACCCAAACAAAATTTACGTCCTTTTTTCCCCACAAATAGAGATTTCTTTTGGTGGTATTTGATCACCTCTGCGTTTTTGTTTTTTTCCGCTATAAACACCGTCAACTTGTGACTGCACAGTGAAAAGAGAAGCAGCACAATAATAGGCTACGCTCTTTGTCACTCCACTCTTTATTCCTCTAAGTCTCTAATTTACCCCTCAATTTACTCCTCAATGATGGCTCCTAAATGTGACAGGGCAATCGACAGTGGTGATGTCCCTCATTGTTCAACCCACTTTCTCTGAGCCCAGGACATCCTAGACCAGTGATGGCGAACCTTGGCACCCCAGATGTTTTGGAACTACATTTCCCATGATGCTCAATGCAGTGTAGTTGAGCATCATGGGAAATGTAGTTCTAAAACATCTGGGGTGCCAAGGTTCGCCATCACTGCCCTAGACCCACACCCAACCTGTGATTGCATAGTGAAAGAGAGGCAGTACAATAATTGGCAAAGTGGCTAAACCCAGGTCATCCTGTCAACCCGTGACTGCACAGTAAAAAGAGAAGCAGCACAATCATGGGATATTCTTTTTGTCGCTCTGCTCTTTTCACCTATCAGTCTCTTATTTACCCCTCAATACTGACTCCTGAATGTGACAGGCGATCCACAGTGGGGGATGTCCCTCATCATTCAACCCACTTCCTCTGAGCCCTAACCTGGACTCCCTGTCAATCTGTGACTGCACAGTGAAAAGAGAAGCAGCAAAATAATGGACTACGCTCTTTTTCACTTTTCTTTCTTCCTATAAGTCTCTAATTTACCCCTCAATTTACTCCTCAATAATGGCTCCTAAATGTGACAGGGCGATCCACGGTGGTGATGTCCCTTATTGTTCAACCCACTTTCTCTGAGCCCAGGTCATTGTAGACCCACACCCAACCTGTGATTGCATAGTGAAAGAGAGGCAGCACAAAAAATGGGCAAAGTGGCTAAACCTAGGTCATCCTGGACCCACCGTCGACCCGTGACTGCACAGTGAAAAGAGAAGCAGCACAATCATGGGCTATTCTTTTTGTCGCTCTGCTCTTTTCACCTATCAGTCTCTTATTTACCCCTCGATTTACCCCTCAATACTGACTCCTGAATGTGACAGGGCGATCCGCAGTGGGGATGTCCCTCATTGTTCAACCCACTTTCTCTGAGCCCAGGTTATCCTAGACCCACACCCAACCCGTGACTGCACAGTGAAAAGAGAAGCAGCACAATTATGGGCTATTCTTTTTGTCGCTCTGCTCGTTCCACCTATAAGTCTCTTATTTACCCCTCAATACTGACTCCTGAATGTGACAGGGTGATCTGCAGTGGGGATGTCCCTCATTGTTCAACCCACTTCCTCTGAGCCCAGGTCATCCTAGACCCACCCCCAACCTGTGATTGCATAGTGAAAGAGAAACAATAATGGGTTAAATGGTAGGGGGGGGGGGTATTTTTTGCTGAAATACTTTATCACAACATTTGTATACCCTGTACGGGCTGCCTTTGCAGCTTGGGGGGGGGGGGGGGGGGGGGGGTTGGGACTGCTTTTACCCCTAGAGTAAATTATATTGATAACTGTTCCCCACTCTATCCCCCAAAAAATGAAATTTTGGCTAGTCTTGTGCCTTGGTACATTGTTTCCTT
This sequence comes from Lithobates sylvaticus, assembly GCA_028564925.1. Classification (NCBI taxonomy): domain Eukaryota; kingdom Metazoa; phylum Chordata; class Amphibia; order Anura; family Ranidae; genus Lithobates; species Lithobates sylvaticus. Next base: position 21,981,079 of record CM053032.1, read on the forward strand.
AACAAGTACACTTTGTTGGTTCAGAGCCACCTAGAGCAGGTGTATAATGACTTTTTTGGAAGAATACCGGTACCCAAGCCGTGTAAAATCAATGTATCAACTGTTACGCAAGAAGTTTCCGAAGCTGTTTTTAATTTTTGTTTTCCTGTAGCCAACTAGAGCAGAGCCTACGTCTTCCAGAACTCCGATTTGTTTCATCACGAGGTCGAGGATTGAGCGATACTTTCTGGATTTCCTCCAGGCTCTTTTTTTTTTTTTTCTTTTGTGTATCATTGATTTATTTGAAGTATTTTCAAATTCTGCAGAAATTTCCGCCGACCGCCGTTCTCTCCCCTCATTCCGTTACACTGAGCCGCCTATTTGATTGTAAACGTTTTTGAACTGCTCATTTTTATGGAGAAACCACAGCTTGAATATTACCACATTTGCGCGGAGAGGCTGGTCTTGCCTGGGGACACTGCTCCAATTTATTAGTGGAAATATCTTTAATTAATTTGTGCATGAGTTCGTGTTTTCTTTAATTTTTCTCCGCGGGCTCTTGACCCGAGTCTCGAAATCTGAGAGCTTTATTGGAAATGGCTCTCTCAGCAGTTCTGCTCTTTTTAAGTCGACTGTATCACATAATGACCATAAAATGTTATATTTTTATTAAGAACATATTTTAACTCTGAGTCTTCAGAGGCGAGTTTACGTTACCCTGGGTGATTGGAAGCTGTCCTTTGCGCGCCGACCCATCTGTCCGAATGCCAAAACAAAAAAACTAAAAAAAGGGAAGAGCTGCGAGCCTGTTCTGACTTACAGGCGGGAAAAAAATTCTCCTTCTAGACTGAAATGCAAACGAAAAAACCTTCAAAAGGTCCTAAAAAAAACACTGATCTACTCCAATGGAAATACGTATTTCATTCTTAAGAAAAGATTTTGTAAGGAGACCCTGTCACCATCTTAAAAAAAATGCAGGTAAAATAAAAGTCACGTTTTTTAAACGCTTACTTGCAAAATTTTCTCTTTCTAAAAACTGTTTTTTTATTCCCTTCCAATATGCCCTTGAATTGTCTAGGGCAGTGATGGCGAACCTTGGCACCCCAGATGTTTTGGAACCACATTTCCCATGATGCTCATGCACTCTGTAGTGTAGTTGAGCCTCATGGGAAATGTAGTTCCAAAACATCTGGGGTGCCAAGGTTCACCATCACTGGTCTAGGGCATTTGACTACTCCAACAAGGCTCAGTTCCCTAGCACAGCCATGGTTCCCCCTCCCTCCATCAATATCAATGTAGTCCTCTACTGGGAGTGTTGAGTTGCTATCTGTGCTGGCCCAGATCCTCCACACCTCCACCTCCCTAAATACCCTGTTATACTACCGTATTTATCGGCGTATAACACGCACTTTTTCCCCCTAAAAATCAGGGAAATCGTGGGTGCGTGTTATACGCCGATCCCCTGCCGATTCTGAGCCTTTAGGGCATTCTCTAAGGTTTCTGCCCGCTCTCGCAGTCTTGCGTGAGCCGCCGAGAAAGGCCAAAAGCCGTCGAGAACTATCGAGCGCTGCCGAGATACACGGGACTTCCGGCTCTGTATCTCGGCGGCGCCATTTTTAAATTCTGCCGGTGGATAGCTGCAAGTTGAACTGGGGCAAGGCTGCAGGAAGGACTGGGGCAAGGCTGCAGGTGGAACTGGGACAAGGCTGCAGGTGGAACTGGGACAAGGCTGCAGGTGGAACTGACAAGGCTGCATTGATGGGCATTTAAATGTAAGTTTTTTTCCTTAAACTTCCTCCTAAAAGTTTTTTTCCTTAAAATTCCCTCCTAAACTTGGGGTGCATGTTATACGCTGGTGCGTGTTATACGCCGATAAATACGGTATATAGTAGTATACTAATATATACTGTTTTTCTATAGGGCAGCCATTTTCAACTAGGGTCATATGAAATGCTAAGGATTTCTTAACCAGAGTTCCAGGGAAACCTAGGGTTCCTGGAGAGATTTCTAGGGGTTCCATGAGCAATTTCTGTCTCTCAAATAAGTTCCCACTGACAGCATTGATCTTTTTAGCTATCTGTAAGGGGGTAATTCTTTCCAATGACCACAAGTTCAAGGAGCATTATTCCCACTGACCATCACACTAATGTATCATTAGTTGTAGATATAATCATTTTTAGCAGGGGTTTCCTGAGCCCATTAAAGTTATTTCAAGGGTTCCTCTGTGTTGGAAAGGTTGAGAAAGGCTGGGTTGAGCTGTGGCTGGCTGACCTCCCATTTGATGGCCTCTGCACAGATCCCGGTACCAACATCACTTGGCAAAACCATCTTAATAATCATTCCAGCTGTCTGTAGTGGTGGCATTTGGACCACCACTGTAAGCATAAGGCCCCTTTCACACTGGGGCGGTTTTCAGGCGGTACAGCGCTAAAAATAGCGCCTGTACACCGCCTGAAAAAAACGGCCCCATTCACTCCAGTGTGAAAGCCGGCGGGCTTTCACACTGGATCGGTGCGCTAGCAGGACGGTAAAAAAAGTCCTGCTAGCAGCATCTTTGGAGCGGTATAGGAGCGGTGTGTTCACCACTCCTATACCGCCCCTTCCCATTGATTTGAATGGAACACCGCGGTAATAGTTGACTGACTTTGGGGCCCCGAATCTCGGGGTCACTTGGTGCTAGGAACACCAAATTTGGTATGCAACCCCAGTGGAACTAGCACTAATACATATCCAATTTGGTGTTCCTATCACCAAGTGGCCCCGAGATACGGGGCCCCAAAGTCGGGTCAGAAAATGTCATTCTCGGCTTATACTCGAGTATATACGGTAGGTGTAATTAGTAAAATTATCATTTACAGTATAATTAGGTATAAATAAAAAATGTTATGGAGAGGAATTGTATATTTTTTTTAATGTTTTTAATGAATAGGTTATATTTGTGAGGTGCTATACAGTTGCATAGGGGTCTATGTATGAAGCACATAATGTGACTTTCATCCAACATTCACCGGTGGAGAATCTTCCAGGCTCTTATGCTTTAAATTCCAGTGATTGACACTCCACCAGTGTATGCTGGGTGGAAGTCACATTCTCTGCTTTAGAAATAGACAGCATGGTGTCATGAAATTTACAATAAAGCTGGGGGTGGGGGGGGGTTATATGTATAAGTTTTTAATGTTTTTAATATGTGGGTTTTATGTGTGTTTTATGTGTGGGGTGTTGTATAATTGTAAAGTGTTATGTAATTTATAATAAACTTACTTTTTGAGGGGAGGAATTGTATTTTGTTTTTAATCTGTAAGTTATATTTGTGGTACTTTATGTACATTTGTATAATGTCATGTAATTTATAAAAAAAAAAAAGTTATTTCTTGGGGGGGGGGGGTTGTATTTTGCTGTCAGTTATATTTGCAAGATGTTGTACAATTGTATAGTCTTATGTAATTTATATTAAAGTTATTGTTGGGGGTGAGGTTGTATGTTTTAAAAAGTTGTATTTTCTTTTAATCTGTGAGTTATATTTGTGAGGTGTTGTACGATTGTATAGTGTTGTGTAATTTAGAATAACGTTTTTTTTTTTTTTTTTTTTTGGGGGGGGGGGGGTGTTGTATGTTTTTCAATGATTTTTTTTTTCTCTGTGAGTTATATTTGTGGTATGCTACATAACTGTGTAATGTCATTTATAACTTATAACTTTATATAAAGTATTTTTTTGGGGGGGGGGGGAGAGGTTGTATGTTTTTCAATTTTTTTTTAAATCTGTGGGTTGTATTTGTGGGGTGTTGTACGATTGTATAGTGTTGTGTAATTTTGAAAAAAGTTATTTTGGGGGGGGGGGGGGGGGGTTGTATGTTTTTCAATTATTATTTTTTTCTGTGAGTTATATTTGTGGTATGCTGCATAACTGTGTAGTGTAATGTCATTTATAACTTATAGCTTTATATAAAGTTATTTTTTTGGGGGGAGAGGGTTGTATGTTTTTCATTTTCTTTTTTTTTTAATCTGTGGGGTGTTGGAGTGTTGTGTAATTTAGAATGACATTTTTTTTGGAGGGTTTGTTTTTATTTTGTATTCATCAGTGGGTTATATTTGTGAGATATTGCACAGTTGTTGTCTTGTAATTTATAGTAAAGTTGTATTTTTTTATTTTTTTTTTTTTAGAAGGGGTAGTATGCTTAAGTCTTTTTTTTAGTTATAATAGTGAGGTGTTTTACTACTGTATAATGTTGTGCAAGTTATAATAAAGCTATTTTTTTTTGTTATATGATATTTTTTCTAATCAGTAGGTTATATTTTGGGGATTTTGTACAATTGTATAGTTTTGTGTAATGTTTTTTAATCTGGGGGTTATATTTGTGGGATGTTGTACAATTTTATAGGACTTTTAAAGCACAGAATAGGACTTCCATCAAAACATTCACTGGTGGAGAACCTTCTATGTCCACATGTTTTAAAATGCTGATTATTGACACTTCACCAGAAAATGTTTGGTGGAAGTCACGTTCTCTGCTTTATAAATAGACCCTATGGTGTCATGTCATTTATAATGAAGTTATTTTTTTGGGGGAGGGAAGAGTTTTATATATTTTTTTATTTTGTTGGTTATATTTGTAGGACGTTGTACAATTGTTCACTGTCATGTATTTATAATAAAGTTATTTTTTATTTTTTTTTATACAATTTATGGTGCCGGGGTACGTTTGTGGCTCTATTTTGGTTCCCCCTGTGTGTACACTTGGTGGTGCAGGTTTGTTTTTTGCAAATTTTAGCAATTTATTTGAGGAGACAGCTCAACATTGGGTCTTAAAACAAGAGCCAGCTAGCTGTCAACTTAGGCCTCAACACATGGGGGCCCCGGGCACCTCTGACTTGTACAACTCCCTAATAATTTCACCAGAGGCGTCATGGTAATCTATGGGAACCGTCAATTGCCTATGTTGGTGGGATATTTATGGCTCTATGAGGCTTCTACAACAGATCAGGTAGTGACTCTCCTGGTTTTATCTCTTCAATACAGAAGAGAGATAAAAAAAACGAGAGAAGAGAGTTCATCTTATCACAAGATATTGTTATTATCTACAAAGCCACAATCTCGTGATGTGAGAACTGTCTGAAGCGGCATCTCTGTAACAGCACAATTCTTTATCTCGGCTCCGGCCCATGGCCTGTATGTAGACATGGTGGGAGCTTCATAGCGCTCCACTAAGCATCATTTGTATATGAGATAGATGAGTAACCGTCACTTTCATTTTGGAAATCTCCAACCCTTTCCACCCAGTAATACTTCCACCTGGAAAGGCTCTACATTAATTTCCAATGACTTGGTAGCTTTGGGTTTTTTTGCCACCCAAGTACACTAATTTAACCCTGAAGAGCCTGTCCACTTAAATGTGATATCTTAGTTGTAGCTGGAGCTTTGTATGTCCCTGGCTTTTTGTTATGTCTTTTATTTCCCAACTCTAATGCCGCGTACACACCACCGGACCTGACAGCAAAGGTCCGCCGGAACGAATCAGTCGGACAATTCGATCGTGTGTGGGCTCCATCGGACTTTTGCTGTCGAAAAATCTGACAGACTTTAGAAATAGAACATGCTTCAAATTTTTCCGCCGGAACTCCGCCGGACCCAGTTCCTATCGAGAAATCCGCTCGTCTGTATGCTAGTCCAACAGACAAACAACGACGCAAGGGCAGCTATTGGCTACTGGCTACGAAGTTCCTTATTCTAGTCCAGTCGTAAGTCATCACGTACTTTTGTGTGATTGTGTGTGGCCAAGTCCGTTCATTCGGAAAGTTTGTCGGAACTCCGTTGAAAGTCCATCGGAAAGACCGTCGGACCTAGTCTGTCAAAAAGTCCGCTAGTGTGTACGTGGCATTAGTCCTTATTGCCATCATTTCCAAACTCTGTTCCTGTCCACCAGAGAATTTCAGGTACCCATGCCCACCTTTGTGTGCTCCACCGGTTACATTCTCCATAATGTAAAGAGAAAGATCCAGCAGGGATGGTGGGAACCCCTCATAATAGGCAGAACAGGTTGTGTAGACCCATGATCTCTGTAGAAGGATGGTGGGAAACCCTCATAATTGGCACAGTACATCCTCAAACCCGGGAACCAAGCACAGGGATAGTGGAAACCTGTCAGAATGGGTACAACAGGTGTGCAGACCCAGGAACTCAATGCCAGGCAGATGATCAAAATGGGAACAGTAGGTGTGCAGACACTGTAACTCAGTGCAGAGATGGTGGGAACCCTTCGAAATGGACACAGCAGGTGTGCAGACCCATGGACTGGGCACAAAGTTGGTATGAACTCCTCATAACGGGTACAGCAGGTGTACAGACCTGGAAAATCTGTGCAGGGATGATGGGAACCGTTCCAAATGGGCACAACAGGTGTGAAGATCAAGGAAATCAGCACAGGGATAGTGGGGACCCCTCATAATGGGTAAAGTAGGTGTGCAGACACTGAAACTTAGCATTGGGATGGTTGGAACCTGTCATAATGGGCACAGCAGGTATGCAGACCTGGGAACTCAGTGCCAGGAAGATTGGAACCAATCAAAATGTGTACAGTGGGTGTGCAGACACTGGAAACTCAGTACATGGATGATGGGAACCCTTTGAAATGGAAACAGCAGTTTTGCAGACCTAGTAACTCAGCACAGGAATTTTGAGAACCCTTCAAAATGGGCACAGCAGGAGGCAGACCTGGGAACTCAGAGTCAGCACAGAGATTATGGGAATCCTTCGAAATAGGCACAGCAGGTGTGCAGATCAAGGAAATCAGCACAGGGATAGTGGGAACCCCTCATAATGGGTAAAGCAGGAGGTAGACCTGGGAATTCAGTGCAGGGATGATGGGAACCCTTTAAAATGGCCCAGGAATGGTGGGACCCCCTTATAATGGACACAGTTGGTGTGTAGACCTGGGAACTAAGTGCAGAGATGGCGGAAACCCCTCATAATTGGCACAGTGGGTGTACAGACCTGGGAACCAGACATGTGCGGTTCCTTTCGTTCCGATTTAAAACGCGGACTAATTTTCGTTTTTTGGAAATTCGGATGTACCAGAATTACCGAATTAGAAAAGTACCGAATTTAAACTAATCCGAAATAACAAAAAAAAAATTCAGAGGAAATTCAAAATAATTTTCAAATCGTTTTCAAATACTCTTCAAATTCGAAAAGTTTTCAAATTCCAATTAGAAAAGTTTTCGAATTCAAATAATTTTCAAATTCTAATTCCAATTTCCAATTCGAAAACTATTCAAAATTAATTAGAAAACTTAGAATCGATCCGAATTCAAAAAGTTTGAATCGATTAAAAAACAAATAAAGTAAACGAATTTCAAAAACAAATGAAACAAATTTAATTAAACTAATTTATGTAAATGACGAAATAACGAATCAAAACGAAACAAAACAAAAATTTTTTTTTTGTTCTGCACATGTCTACTGGGAACTCAGACCAGAGATAGTACGAACCCCTCATAATGGGCACAGCAGGTGTGTAGACCCAGGAATGCAGCGAATACAGTAAATGGTGGGAATCCCTCATAGTGGGTGTAGTGTCTGTGCAGACCCAGGAACTCAGAGCAGAGATCCCAATTATAGAGTCTATGAGAGATAGAAAAGACTGTGAGGGGATTTAAAGTGGTTGTAAGGGTTCGTTTTTTTTTTTTTTTTTTTAAATAACAAACATGTTATACTTATCTCCACTGTGCAGTTCATTTTGCACAGAGTGGCCCTGATCCTCCTGTTCTGGGGTCCCACACGGCGGCTCTCTCAGCTCCTCCCCACAATAGATAACCCCCTCGGGAAGCTCTCTCTCGAGGGGGTTACCTTGCGGGCGCGCTCTCATCTCATACACTCTGTGTCCATAGACACATAGAGTGTATGTCTCGGTCCTACCCCCCAGCGGCCGCGCCATTTGGATTTGATTGACAGCAGCGTGAGCCAATGGCTGTGCTACTATCAATCTATCCAATGAGGAGCCGAGAAGACCGGTGCCAGAAGGGCCGAGAAGCCAGCGCGTTCTCGATGCGGGACTTTCGAGGGCTCAGGTAAGTAAACCAGGGGGCTGGGGGGGCCTGTAACCATCTGATGTTTTTTCACCTTAATGCATAGGATGCATTAGGGTGAAAAAAACCGAAGGTTTACAACCCCTTTAACTATTCAATATCTACCAAAAACTGAAATATTAGTTTTAGGTGGACTCACCCTTTACATCTAACATAGTTCCCTAGACCCTATGGATTCACACTATGTTTAGCACACAGCTGTTAATGCAATACATTTCAGTATACAGTAGACTAAGGATGAGCCGAACACCCCCCCGTTCGGCTCGCACCAGAACCGCGAACGGACCTAAAGTCCGTGCGAGCTTTAGAACCCTATTAGTTATAATGGATGCGAACGTTCGAAATTAAAAGTGCTCATTTTAAAGGCTAATATGCATGTTAATGTCATAAAAAGTGTTTGGGGACCTGGGTCCTGCCCCAGGGGACATGTATCAATGCAAAATTTTTTTTTAAAAACGGCCGTTTTTTCAGGAGCAGTGATTTTAATAATGCTTAAATTGAAACAATAAAAGTGTAATATTCCTTTAAATTTCGTACCTGGGGGGTGTCTATAGTATGCCTGTAAAGGGGCGCATGTTTCCCGTGTTTAGAACTGTCTCTGCGCAAAGTGTCATTTTTGAAAGTAAAAAAGCTATTTAAAATCACTCGCGGCTAATGTTAATTCACGGCTCCCGTAACACAGAGAACAGTGATTCATTGAAACTCATTCATAAAAAAAAGTCATTGATAAAAAAAAAAAAAAATGAAAAAAAAAAAAAGCGTAGGGGTCCCCCAAATTCAATAACCAGGCCCTTCAGGTCTGGGATGGATATTAAGGGGGATCCCAGCCAAAAAAAAAAAAAAAAATGGCGTAGGGTCCCCTCAAAATCCATACCAGACCCTTGAGGTCTGGTATGGATTTTAAGGGGAACCCTAGCCAAAAAAAATGGCGTGGGGTCCCCCTCAAAATCCATACCAGACCCTTATCCGAGCACGCAACCTGGCAGGCCGCAGGAAAAGAGGGGGGGACGAGAGCGGCCCCCCCTCTCGCCTGAACCGTACCAGGCCACATGCCCTCAACATTGGGAGGATGCTTTGGGGTCTAAGACCCCAAAAGCACCTTGTCCCCCATGTTGATTAGGACAAGGGCCTCTTCCCCACAACCCTGGCGGTGGTTGTGGGGGTCTGCGGGCGGGGGGCTTATCGGAATCTGGAAGCCCCCTTTAACAAGGGGACCCCCCGATCCCGGCCCCCCCCCTGTGTGAAATGGTAAGGGGGTACAAAAGTACCCCTACCATTTCACCAAAAAAAGTGGCAAAAATGGTAAAAAGGACAGGAGACAGTCTTTGACAATTCCTTTATTAAAATCTTCTTTCTTCTTTCTTCATCCTTCGGATTCTTCATCTTCTCCTTCCTTCATCTTCTTCCATCTTCTTCTTCCATTTTCTTCTTCCTCCGATCCGCTTCTTCTTGCGCTGGTCTTCTCGTCCTTCTCGTCCGGCATCTTCTTCCGTCGGCGTCGGCGTCGGTGTCGGTGTCTTCTTGGGCCGCTCCGCGCAATGGGAGGCTCCCGCTGTGTGAGGCTCCGCTCCATCTGACAGGTCTTTTAAAACGGAGGGCACCTGGTGACCCCGCCCCCTCTGACATCATGGGGAAAGCCATCATGGAATTCCCCATGACGTCCCTGTGCGTCAGAGGGGGCGGGGTCACCAGGTGCCCTCCATTATAAAAGACCTGTCAGACGGAGCGGAGCCTCACACAGCGGGAGCCTCCCATTGCGCGGAGCGGCCCAAGAAGAGACAGAGACACCGACGCCGACGCCGACGGAAGAAGATGCCGGACGAGAAGGACGAGAAGACCAGCGCAAGAAGAAGCGGATCGGAGGAAGAAGAAAATGGAAGAAGAAGATGGAAGAAGATGAAGGAAGGAGAAGATGAAGAAACCGAAGGATGAAGAAAGAAGAAAGAAGATTTTAATAAAGGAATTGTCAAAGACTGTCTCCTGTCCTTTTTACCATTTTTGCCACTTTTTTGGTGAAATGGTAGGGGTACTTTTGTACCCCCTTACCATTTCACACAGGGGGGGGGGCCGGGATCTGGGGGTCCCCTTGTTAAAGGGGGCTTCCAGATTCCGATAAGCCCCCGCCCGCAGACCCCCACAACCACCGGCCAGGGTTGTGGGGAAGAGGCCCTTGTCCTAATCAACATGGGGACAAGGTGCTTTTGGGGTCTTAGACCCCCAAAGCATCCTCCCAATGTTGAGGGCATGTGGCCTGGTACGGTTCAGGCGAGAGGGGGGGCCGCTCTCGTCCCCCCCTCTTTTCCTGCGGCCTGCCAGGTTGCGTGCTCGGATAAGGGTCTGGTATGGATTTTGAGGGGGACCCCACGCCATTTTTTTTGGCTAGGGTTCCCCTTAAAATCCATACCAGACCTCAAGGGTCTGGTATGGATTTTGAGGGGGACCCTACGCCATTTTTTTTTTTTTTTTTTTTGGCTGGGATCCCCTTAATATCCATCCCAGACCTGAAGGGCCTGGTTATTGAATTTGGGGGACCCTACGCTTTTTTTTTTGTTTTTTATTAATGAATGACAGCTCTCTGTGTTACAGGAGCCATCAATTCATTAGCCGCGAGTGATTTAAATAGCTTTCTTCCTGCAAAAATGACACTTTTTTGCAGGGAAAGTTCTAAGCACAGGAAACCTGCCCTCCTTCACAGGCTACCTATAGACACCCCCCAGATGTGATACTGCAATGCTGTTCTAACAGCACGCACACACATATCCCCAGAAATAAAGAACATATTGTTGTCAGCAGTCAGCAGCACACTGACACGCTGACACTGTGAGTGAAACATAATATGCGAGGCCGCCGCAGCGGCGGCCTCTTATACCGTGGGGCGTGTATTAAAGCCCCTGAGCTATAATTGGCTACAGGCATCCTGCCTGTAGCCAATTATGGCTCTCCTCGCTGCCGGCGCTGTGATTGGCCAAGCATGCGGGGTCACAGTGCATGCTTGGCCAATCATCAGCCAGCATTGCACTGCGCGGGCCGCAATGCATTGCGGGGCCGCTCGCATCACACGAATTTGATGCGAGCGGTCCCAATAGTTCTGGGCTCGCCGAGCGAGCGAACACCGGTGCTCGATTCGAACATGGGTTCGAATCGAACACCGGGCTCATCCTTACAGTAGACATGTGCACACTGAAATATTTAGTTTCAGAATTTTGTTTTCGTCCGAAAAATAAATTTATTTAGTTACTCCCAAAATTAGTTTTTCTTTGTTTTGTTTCGTTAAAAAATGCATTCGTCCGAAAATCCGAAATAATTAAGGTCGAATCTGTCATTGAAGGCTTATGGTGTCTGTCGATTGTTCTAAGAAGATTTAACGGAGCAGCTAAACTATACGACGCCGCAATCGTACATTTCCGGTCGAATGTTCTGCCTACAAGCTATAGTAGAATTCTAATGTTGTATGACACTAGTAATAATTATATTTATTAAATATTATTACTAGTCAACCGACATTAGAGTTCTTCTATTGCCTATGGGCGGAGCATTTGACCATAAATGTTCGCTCGCGGCGACTGCTTCGTCGAATCTTCATGTCTCATGTCGAATCTTTTCTCTCTATGTCGAATAATCTTGGGCTAATAGAGTTAGGTTAGGCACATTCAACCTTTTTTTGCTATTGTCTCTATAATGTCAAATCTTTTCTCTCTATGTCGAATCTTTTCTATCTACGTCGAATCTTTTCTCTCTATGACAAATCTTTTCTCTCTATGTCGAATCTTTTCTATCTATGTCGAATCTTTTCTCTCTATGTGGAATCTTTTCTCTCCATGTCGAATCTTTTCTCTCTATGTCAAATCTTTTCTCTCTATGTCAAATCTTTTCTCTCTATGTCGAATCTTTTCTATCTATGTCGAATCTTTTCTCTCTATGTCGAATCTTTTCTCTCTACGTCAAATCTTTTCTCTCTATGTCAAATCTTTTCTCTCTATGTCGAATCTTTTCTCTCTACGTCAAATCTTTTCTCTCTATGTCAAATCTTTTCTCTCTATGTCAAATCTTTTCTCTCTACGTCAAATCTTTTCTCTCTACGTCAAATCTTTTCTCTCTATGTCAAATCTTTTCTCTCTACGTCAAATCTTTTCTCTCTATGTCGAATCTTTTCTATCTACGTCGAATCTTTTCTCTCTATGTCAAATCTTTTCTCTCTATGTCGAATCATCTTGAACTAATAGAGCTAAGGTTAGGCACAATCATCCACAGGTTCGATGGACACAGATCGCTATTGTCAGCGCCATGTCAAATCTCCTATCTATATCCAACTGTTGCAACGAAAACGAAAATAAAGCATTTGTTTATGTCGGATCTTTCGGTTTTCAGACTCTGCACGTTCGTTATTGTTTGGTAAAACGATAACAAAAATACCCGAAATTTGGACAAAAATGCATTCGGATGAAAACAAATGCACATGTCAAGTACAGGGGGTCCCCGAGTTACGAACTCGTTAGGGACTGCCCACCTGTTCTTATGTCGGAATTGTTCGTAAGTCGGCCGCGCATGCGCAGACCGACAAATACGGACAATTACGGACATTTCCGGGCATTTCCGATGTTCCGTCTAATGCCGTTCTGCGCCTGCGTGGCAAATTACGGACATTTCCGAAGTTTGCCGGCATTTTCCGAGGCTCCGTATGGCCGCGCATGCGCAGAACGGCCAGAGGATGGTGGAAAATGGCGTAGGGTCCCCGCAGCGCCCCGTTCGTAAGTAGGGGATGTTCGTAGGTCGGGCGTTCGTAAGTCGGGGACCCCCTGTATACAGTGCATCATTTTCCTTCCACTTCACAATTTTGTGTCACTTAATGTTGGTCTATCACATAAAATCCCAATAAAATACATTTACATTTTTGATTGTAACATAACAAAATGTGGAAAATGTCAAGGCGTATGCATACTTTTTCAAGGCACTGTATTAATGTAGAACTATGGCCACCAATTAAAAAAAAAAATAATCAATAATTAAAACTTAATTATAAACAGTAGATATTATTATTACAACTATCATGTCTTCATTATTGTCAATATTTATCAAGAAAATCTAATTATTCTCATAACCAGAATCATACAGCATCTTCCTAGCTTATCCTAGAACTGGTTTTATGTGAGCAGTTGTTCAGCGAAGGTGTTGACTGCACTTGTTTTATATTCAGAGAATCTAGAAAGTCATGTTTGAAAATACATATGTAACACAGTCAAGAAAATATGACACATTTGTGAAAGTCACATGAAGAATGTATTTTGAACGTTATAATATTAACTTAAAATCGTCCCTGAAAAAAACACCCGAGTATCTGTTTAAAACCATGCTGAGGGATTGGTCCCCTAATACACCCGGCTTTAATGACTGTCCAATGTTGACATAAACTAATAATAATAAAAAACGGTTATTTATAACTCGTGTAATGAGCTTGTCCTGTTTTTCTATGTCAGGCTGGAGGAAATGATGGAGGTGGTACACTGTATACATTGCAAAATACAGAGCAATGAAAAATTGTTCTTTGGTAGAAGGTCAGGGAGTCACAACAGAGGAACTCCCCTGAACTGGAAAATATTCCTTTCAGGACTGTTTATTACCGACTGATGAAAGGTCAACTTTTTCCATAAAACAACTTTACAGATCCCACCGCGTTCAATTGTGATGTCACCAATTAGCTGGAAACACAAAAAGAAAAGGGATACTTACTAAGCATCCCTGGGTCGGACTTTGAAGGCATAAGAAACAATAGCGAAGTATAGAAAAATAACAATGTTTATTGAGAAAATACAATACATGAATAGAGCATTCAAAAGGTTAAAAATCATCTATAATGATACGGAGCGTACAGTGAGCCCTTGTGCGCCAACGCATTTCACCGTTAGGCTTCTTCAGGACACATTCAAGGTTACAAAGATAGCAAGGGAGAGAACAGATCTCACTGTCTTGCAGGAGAATGAGCCTCGTATGTGAGTATCCAAATATGATGGTTATTCAACGATATCATCCAGGAGGAGGGGCTAATTCCAGTGGTCCGTATACCAATGATTGGAGACCATACCACCTGTTTAGATACAGGATATTTGATGTGGGGTGACCATTGGGCCATCTTGGCTCTGTTGCCTTAATGCACTTTAGTATGGCTACCGGTTTGAGCTACTTATATCATTGCTAGATTTGGCTGTCTCCATTCATCGGTATACGGACCACTGGAATTAGCCCCTCCTCCTGGGTTATTTATGGCTGTGTGTTGAGTTATTTTGAGGGGACAGCAAATTTACACTGTTATACAAGCTGTACACTCACTACTTTACATTGTAGAAAAGTGTTATTTCTTCAGTGTTGTCACATGAAAAGATGTTAAAAAATATTTACAAAAATGTGAGGGGTGTGCGCACTTTTGTGAGATATATATGCAGTGATGTAAGTAACTAAGTTAAAATAAACAGAGTTACTTAACGCAGTTACTTTAGAGGGTAACGAGTAATCTAACTGATTACTCTTCCCCTCATGGTTCTGAGTTCCCATTACTGTGAGGCGTTACTGCAATTACATGTACCGCCCGTGAGGGCCGACGTGGCCGAGCTTCCTGGCCGTTCGTTCCGCCGCGGGGAGGGGGGGCTTTTGCCCGCTGAGCTGAGAAGAGGCTAAGACTCAGAGAGACTGTCTGGACCGCCCCATCCCACCCCGCCTATCCAGAGAGAGCGAGAATGTAGGGAGGTGGGGCGGACACTGAAAAATGAAGTCAGCTGACACCAATCAATTGACGGGGAGGGTCCCCATTCAAGTAAGTGACTGTCTGATGATTCGAATTGCAGTGCAAGCGATCCATCCCAAGTCCTCCACCACCTCTGCTTCTTACTGATCCCAGCACCGTGGCATGCTGGCTCATTGGGAAAGAACCGTGGCACGCTGGCTCTTTGGGATAGCACCGTGGCACGCTGGCTCATTGGGATAGCACCGTGGCACGCTGGCTCATTGGGATAGCACCGTGGCATGCTGGCTCATTGGGATAGCTCCGTCGCACGCTGTCTCATTGGGATAGCACCATGGCATGCTGGTTCATTGGTATAGCACCATCGCATGCTGGTTCATTGGGATAGCACCATCGAATGCTGGCTCATTGGGATAGCATCGTCGCAAGCTGGCTCATTGGGATAGCACCGTGGCACGCTGGCTCACTGGGATAGCACCGTGGCACGCTGGCTCATTGGGATAGCACCGTGGCACGCTGGCTCATTGGGATAGCACTGTTGTACGCTGGCTCATTGGGATAGCACCCTCGCACGCAAGGGCCAGTTTGCTTGGGAGCCAATAAATGTAATGTTATATTTTCTGGACAATGTCAGATCAAAAAACTGCAAACAAAAGAAGAATGCCCATGCCACATGTTTTGTAGTGACCCGAGACCCCTGCGCTGCGAGGCAAGAGTGTAACTCACTTAGCCTCTTATAATTTATCTTCCTACCTAGCCCAGGCTTCTTTTTAACTGGTGGGGTAGGAAACGATGGGGGGGGGGGGGGGGGGGGGGGTCCTGCAGGAGAGATGCCAGGGCCAAATGAAATGGCACATGTGGCATATATAAAGTTACATTGCTCCAAGCTGGATTGATTGTTACCTGGAATTCTTCTTTGGGCACATTGTTTTGTGGTTGTATAGGCATTCTCTGTATGAAGGCAAAAACCTTATGTGTGCTTCTCCCCCCACAGCCCCCCTACAACTCACCTGTGCCCCATCTTGATCCAACGATATACACGAGAGCCTCAGCTGTCCCAGGACTCCCTCTCCTTATTGGCTGGGACAGCAGCGGGAGCCATTGAGTTTTCACTGAAGACATTAGCTCCCGCTGCTGTCAATCACAGCCTGCGAGCCAATGAGGAGAGAGCAAGAAGCAGGGCCAAGCAACGGCTCGGTGTGTTATGGATGCACAGAGCAGGGCTCAAGAGCAAGCATGCGCCAGTAACCCCATAGCAAGCGCTTGCTATCGCGGGCACTAATCGCGGGCACTAGTCAAGGCACCGGTGGGGGACCCCAGAGGAGGAGGAGGATCGAAGCTGCTCTGTGCAAAACCACTGCAAAGAGCAGGTAAGTATAACATGTTTGTTATTTGATTTTTTTTTTTTTTTTTAAGCCAAACCTTTAATACTACTTTTAGTAATATAGTGTAATAGGCTTTTAGTTCATTAACCCCTTCTTATTAAACCGCAGCAAAGTCTTTATGCCGGGGGGGATGGGAGTCAATAATGTGACCACTGTGATTGGCTGTCACGGTGGTCACATGATCAGGAGCCTGTATTTGATAGCTCAGTCACTGTGCTGCGAGTGCATTCTAAGCACAGAAAGCCCACCTTCTTTGCCGCTGCACATATGACTTACTTGGACAGCAAGATGTTAATAACCAATCATTTGTATATTGTCCTCTCCAAATAATTTTTTCTTTTTAATTTTACAAATATGCTTCATTTTTTTTTTTTTTTACCTCCCTGAAAACAACTTCCAGAGCTTCGCCCTCTGCCCCACCGTACGGCAATCTTCAAAGATTTGAATCCATTTAATCTGTTTACAGAATAAACTGCACCAGACTCCCCCCCGTCCAATTTTTAGAACAACTGTTTATCCTTTCCCGTAATGCATGTGATAGAGCGAATTATCTCTCAACTATCTGTGTTTTGCTCTTCTACTTTTGGGTTAAGGTTAGTCATGTTGGGTATCTGGGCAGGATCAAACATTCCCGACAAGCACATATAAAAATATTGTTTGCCTTCACTTTATTTTCCCTGAACATGCAGAGATGTTGCAGCAGTATTTTGACTGAAATTGAGAGTTTGATCGCGTTGGAGCCTTTAATTTTTGTTGATTCATGTGTTTTTGCCTTTTGCTAGTTCCGTGGAAATTCCAAACCCCTGAAACTATTTTTTTTTTTATTACTACGCACCCCAGAAGAACATTTTACAGGTTCTTCGATTTGATTAGAAAATTGAAAATTTGGTAAAATTCTAAGAGATGGTAGAGAAGAGTTTCTAGCAAAGGTTTTAAGTGAAGAACGTGTTATATTTGAGGATGGAATTAAATAAATGGGTTTGCGTTCTCTAAAAAAAGAATTGGACCCCAATGGTCTCATTCTAATGCCAATTGGGAACGGTAAGAAAGATTAACCCTAGATTACCCTAGAAAGCTACATGGCCAATATTTGTGGACACATCACCATCACACCTACTGTATATGAGCTTGTTGGACATTCCATTTCAAAACCATGGCCATGCCCAACTCTAGGGTTGCCACCTCATCCCTTAAAACCCGAACACATATGAATTACACAAGTTCTGAGGCTACTTGAATGCAGATAAGGCACCAAGTGAGTTTAATTACCACCTTAATCAGCCACAGAACCTGTGTAATTAATATGTGTTTGGTTTTAACCACTACAATACCGGGCACTTTCGCCCCCTTCCTTCCCAGACCAATTTTCAGCTTTCAGCGCTCTCGCACTTTCAATGACAATTGTGCGGTCATGCAATGCTGTACCCAAATGACATTTTTATCATTTTGTTTGCACAAGTAGAGCTTTAGTTTGGTGGTATATATTCACGACTCCGGTTTATTTTTATTTTTATTTTTTTTGCCATATAAGCGAAAAAATTGCGGAAATTTTGAAAAAAAACAATATTTTCTCCTTTCTTTTTTAAAAGAAATCCAATAAAATCAAATTTTGTCATAAATTTAAGCCAAAATGTATTCTGCTACATGTTTTTAGTAAAAAAAATTCCGTTAACTGTATAATAATTGGTTTGCGTGATCACGGACATATGTACGCAAATGATCATGTACAGATGTGTGCAGGTGATCACGGACATATGTGTGCAGATAATCATTGGCACATGTTATTTTACTGGGACATATGTGGGGGACATGTGTTTTTATTATTTGGGGACATGTGTTTTGGGGACATGTATGTTTTGGGGACATATGTGTTTACAATAGACTGGTGATCAGTGAGTAAAAAGCTGTAAAAAACAGCTAATACTCACTGATCACCAGCCGGCTGCAGCGATCAGCTCTCCTCTCCTCAGCGACGACTTCCGTGTGAGGAGAGGAGAGCCGATTGCCTAGCAACCGGCTGTTTGCTTACATCACATGACGGCTGTGATTGGACACGGCCGTCATGTGATCAGGAGGGCCAATCACAGAGCCCTCCTGCCGATCCGAGATGCGCCGTGTCCGGGTGACATGAGCGCATCGGGGTTGCGCCGCTGCGCGGGCACATGCGCGCGCGATCCTCCTACTTCTGAAGGACGTTCAGGAACATCCTATCAGAAGTAGAAGGCTCCCACCCAGCCGTATATATACAGTGGCCGGGTGGGAAGTAGTTAAAGGAATGAGGTGGCAAACCTAGCCCACTCCCTTGCAGCTATAACATCCTTCACTCTTCTGGGAAGGCTTACCACCAGATTTTGGAATAGGTCTGTGGGAATTTGTGCCCATTCAACCAAAAGAACATATGTGAGGTCAGGTATGTTGGGTGAGAAGACTTGGCTCACAATCAGCATTCTAATTCATGCCAATGTTGTTCAGTAGGGTTGAGGTCAAGACTCTCTACACCAAAACTCACCAAAACCACTAGGCTGCTTTACTAAATGAAGCTGACAACACACAATAAACTGAATTATTCCAAATTGTGTGAAAGTGAAATACCATATATACTCGAGTATAAGCCGAGTTTTTCAGCCCATTTTTTTGTGCTGAAAGTGCCCCCCTCCCCCCCCCCCCCCCCCCAGGCTTATACTGGAGTCAAGCACTTTTCTGCAGCAAAAAAAAAAAAGATTTCCGACCCGACTTTGGGGCCCGTATCTCGGAACCCCAAATTTGGTGTGCCAACCCTGTGGACCTAGCACTACAACATATTCAAAGATGGGGTTCCTAGCACTAAGTGACCCCGAGATACAGGGCCCCAAAGTCGGTTCTGAAAATATAATTCTCTGCTGCAGATAAGAGCTTGACATTTTCAGACCCGATTTTGGGGCCCTATATCTCGTGGACACCAAATTTGGTATTCAAATCCAGTGGAACTAGCACTACAACATATCCAAAGATGGGGTTCCTAGCACCAAGTGACCCCGAGATACAGGGCCCCAAAGTCGGTCAACTGTGTCCATCTGCAGCAATGTTATTTCGGGACCCTTTGGTCCAGAGACCCCAAATTGGCTGCAGCTAGGGGGCATCTAGGAACCCTTAACTACCAAGTTTGAAGTTTGGGGGACCTATGGCTGCAAATGGGCACAATAGGGCATGCAAATGGGCACAGTGAGGCTGCAAATCGGCATTGTTGACCCTCTTTTCCACTTACAGTAGCTGCGCATTTCTCACCCTAGGCTTATACTCCAGTCAATACGTTTTCCCAGTTCTTGTGGTAAAATTAGGTGCCTCAGCTTATATTCGGTCGGCCTATACTCGAGTATATACGGTATTTAAGGTACCCATATAGCGCTGTCAATTTACACAGTGCTCCACACATACATCGCACACTCACACCGGTCCCTACCCTCAAAGAGCCCACAATCCAAGGTCCCCAACTCGCATTCATATACTAGGGCCAATTTTGGATAGAAGCCAAATTAACCTACCAGCATGTCTTTGGAGTGTTATGATGCTGGGATTGGCCCACAGCTATCACATGGTACCTGGGCCGATAACAGCGCCCTGTGCACCAGGTGATAGCTGTGGGCCAATCCCAGCATCATAATACTAAGCACAGCTGTTATGAATCAAACCCATTCGTAACACAATAGTAATCCCAGCTGTTATTCGTTTTACCCATTCATGACAGTCCAAACTTTGCTGTTACATCACTGTAACAATAAAGTGTAAAAAACTAAAACCCTAGAAGCTCACAGTGTGCAGTGAAATCAGAGTAAACCATTTCAGTACGGGCAAAGAGTCTGTTATGACTGTGCAAGACTGAAAGGAAAAGCCTGGAGTTCAGCTTTAGACCCTTTTCACAATTATAAGACTTGTCCCACGATTTGGGACTGCAAAGTAGCATGACAAGTGGTTCCCCATGATTTCCAATGACAGACATTCATATTAGTACGACTTCAAAGTAGTCCCTGCACTACTTTGGTCAAATTTTGATGCCACTTACAAATCGCGGTGAAATCGTGAAAGGGGCCTTATGCCGCATACACACGGTCGGAATTTCCGATGGAAACAGTCCGATGGGAGCTTTTCATCGGATTTTCCGACTGTGTGTACGCCCATCGGTCTTTTTCTGTCGGAATTTCCGACGGACTTTGGATTGAGAACCTGTTCTTAATTTTTCCGACGGAAAACTTTTCTATCGGATTTTCCGATCGTGTGTATGCAATTCCGACACGCAAAATTCTGACGCATGCTCGGAAACATTAAACTTCCCTTTTATAGTGCCGTTGAATGTTTAAGGCGTGGTGTTATTGACCGTCGGAATTCGGTGTGACCGTGTGTAGGCAAGACAGTTTGAGCAAAATTCCGTCGGAATTCCGACGGGAAAACCATCAGAGCTTTTTCCGACGAGAATTCCGACCGTGTGTACGCAGCATAAGGGTTAAAAAAACAGAGTTTTTTCCTAGCAATAGATAGAATACATCGGGGGCAGGCGTACATTGGAGGTAGGCCATGGGTTTCAGGTGTGTACCTTTAACCACATGCCGACCGCACCATAGTCGAAAGACGTCTACAGCGCGGCCGGCTTATCCTGAGTGGACTACCTACGGACGTCCTCCCAGAAACTTGCTCCCGCGCGCCCCCTGGGGCACGCACTCGGGAACATCTGTGAACGCCGGGTCCCGAGGACCCGGCGCATCACGGATCACGGTAAACAGCCGCTGATAATGACGGAGCGATCACATGTACACAAACCCGTCATGACGCCGGTTCCTTCCTCCCCTCTCTGTACCGATCGGTACAGTGAGAGGGGAGAAGCGGAGAGGGGGAGAGACGGGACCAGCGCTGTGGGCTGAATGTGTAGTGCCCACAGCGCTGGTCAGTGCCTGTGTTCTGCCGAGATGGTTCCCCTCGGCGGATTAGTGTAGATCCGTACTGCGCATGCGCGGCGGAATTTCCGAAATTTGCCGAAGCTAAACAGATGAGAGGGAAGTGTACACCGCGCACGCACAGTCGGTGTACGAGACGATTGCGGGGAAGTCTAACTAAGGGGCGGATCTATTATAATGTCTAAGTAAGGGGCGAAGGAAAAATAAAAATAAATCGTTCAGCTGTGGATATCGAGGAGAGTAATATAAAAGCCGTGTTTTTAGAGTGCTATCTTGGGGGTTTTTCTTTTCAATTAGGAGTGTATTTTTTGAAACTTTTTTTTTTTTTTAAACAAAATCAGCTGTGCGGTGTACACTTCACTGACATGTGTTTAGGTTCGGCAATTTCCGGAAGATGCCTAGTCGTTCGTACTGCGCCTGCGCAGTACAGAGAGGAACCAATCCGCCAGGGGAACCAACTCGGCAAGACACCTGCAATACTCTGCCACCACTGTGCAATGCTCTGTCACCACTGTGCAATGCTCTGCCACCACTGTGCAATGCTCTGCCACCACTGTGCAACACTGCAATACTCTGCCAATACTCTGCCAATAATTTTTAATAGAAACAAAGAATTTTATTTATTTATTTTTACCGAATTTTCAGTATTTTTTAAATTATAGCGCAAAAAATAAAAAACCCAGCGGTGATTAAATACCACCAAAAGAAAGCTCTATTTGTGTGAAAAAAAATACACAAAATTCATTTGGGTACAGTGTTGCATGACTGAGTAATTGTCATTCAAAGTGTGAGAGCCCCGAAAGCTGAAAATTGGTCTGGTTAGGAAGGTGGTTTAACTGCCCAGTGGGTAAGTGGTTAAAGTGACCCTGTCACTATAGTACACTTTCAGAGCAAAGCATACCCTGTAAAGAAGAATCTATATACTGTATCCTTGCAAAAACGGAGGATGGGGATTCTTCCAAGGCAGACCTGACCTCAATTTATTCACTGCTATATGTCCCAAGCAGATGGGAGCTCAGATTGTCGCCCTGGACAACATATTAACAGCTCCTCTAATGAAAGTCAAAGAAGTGTTAATTTCCTGTGTATATATATATATATATATATATCGATTTGAACAACGCTTTGTTTCAAAGCGATATCACGCTCCTTAGCCAGACCAGAGTTCCCCTTTAAACAAAAATCAGCCAAGTCCTTCTATTGTCCTCAACCCTGTGAGGCCTTTCCAGTTCTCCTCCGAAGTTTGAGGAAGGAACTCCGTAATGAAAAACATTGTCGCTCCTGCAAAATAAGCGGCCTAGCAGATTAACGGCTCGAAAATTAAACAATGCGAAATGGTAAGCTGCGGCTTTGAACGGCAAGTCTTGTGTTTCTCGCTTATTTAAACCAGCAGTGACCAAGTCAGAAACCCCCGCGAGTTCCTAGGCCAATCCGTACCACACGGACTGAAGAGAGGGAAGAGGACGTATGGTTTGCATTAGAGTTTGACTTTTTGCCTCTGGCCCTCTTCCCTCGGCCCCCCCCCCCCCCCCACCTTCTTCTCCGAATCTCCTGGTTACCTTTTCATCCTGTGTTCCTACAACCACCCAGGCTCTAAGCTGGCTCTGTCCTATTCACCGAGGACCCAGAGCTTGTAAAACCTGTGACCTTCCTTGCTGTACTAATGCAGAAACATGCTTACACACACCAATGCCAACAAGGCCTGAATTATTGCAGCCAGAGGACACGGGAGCCAAGTTCTGTACGAGAACCAGGCTCTGTGCCTGGATAACCCCGCTGTCTAGGACTTATGCTGGGGCCTGTAGTTCATCACCAGCTGGTGGTCACTAGAAGGGTGGGCATTATTATTATACAGGATTTATATAGCGCCAACAGTTTACGCAACAAAAGGGCAGACAGTACAGTAACAATATAATTTAAAGTGATTGTAAAAGGCACAAGATTTTTGCAGCAGCCCCCCCCCCTCCCAACACTTACCCGAGACCCCTCTAGATCCAGCGATGTCCACGGGAGCCGAGCCTCTCCAGGGACTCGCACTCCTGATTGGCTATTGGCAACCGCAGCTCCGTGTGTGAATGGACGCACAGAGCAGTGACTCGGCTCAGGTGGCCCCCCATAGTAAGTTGCTTGCTGTGGGGGCACCCGACAGGGAGGGAGGAGCCAGGAGCACAACCATGGGACCCAAGAAAAGGAGGATCCGGGCCACTCTGTGCAAAACCATTACACAGAGCAGGTAAGTATAACATGTTTAACTGCTTAGCGACCGCCGGATGTCAATTGACGGCCAGGCGGCGCAGCTCTCGTGGCGGGAGGGCGTCATATGACGCCCTCACCTTCCAGACCCTCCAGGGAGCGCGCGCCTGCCGTGTCACTGGGCACCCGTTGCGCCGCGATGTCCTCCGGGCACCCGTGATTGCCCGATAACACAGAAGGCCCGTGGATCTGTGTATGTAAACACACAGATCCACGGTCCTGTCAGAGGAGAGGAGACCGATGGTGTGTTCTAAGTACAGAGAAACACTGATCGGTCTCCTCCCTTGTGAATCCCCTCCCCCTACAGTTAGACTCACTCCAAGGGAACATATTAACCCCTTCAGCGCCCCCTAGTGTTAACCCCTTCCCTGCCAGTCACATTTATACAGTAATCAATGCATTTTTATAGCACGGATCGCTGTATAAATGTGAATGGTCCAAAAATGTGTCAAAAGTGTCAGATGTGTCCGCCACAATATCGAAGTCACAATAAAAATCGCAGATCGCCACCATTACTAGTTTAAAAAAAAAAAAAAATAATAAAAATGCAATAAATCTATCCCCTATTTTGTAGGCGCTATACATTTTGTGCAAACCAATCAATATACGCTTATTGCGATTTTTTTTACCAAAAATATGTAGAAGAATACGTATCGGCCTAAACTGAGGGAAAAAAACATTTTTTTATATATTTTTTGGGGATATTTAGTATAGCAAAAAGTAAAAAATATTGTTTTTTTTTTTAAACTTGTTCCTATTCTTTTGTTTATAGCGCAAAAAATAAAAACCGCAGAGGTGATCAAATACCACCAAAAGACAGCTCTATTTGTGGGGACAAAATGATAACAATTTGATCTGGGTACTAGAGCTAGAAAGCAGGAGGTCATGGGAGGAACGAAGAGAACGATTAGGTTGGTATTTTGGTTGGTTGGTATTTTGAGACTAGGCTAGTGATGTAGCTGGGGGCAGAGTTGTGGATGGCTTTGTAAGTTATTGTTAGTATCTTGAATTTAAATTCGTTGGGTGAGTGGAAGCCAGTGGAGAGATAGGCATTTATAAGTTGGATATTAGCACAATACATTTTGGAATGGATGGGAGGCTTCCACCACTATTCATATAGTAGTATGTGTATCAAGATTTCACAGTATATATGTTTGAAGTGTATTATTTTTGGATTACTCTTGGGGCTTTCCACCATCATTCACAACTATTTTTTCACATATGAATTATTATAATTCTAGGGGGAGGTTGTGCTGCATTTTTTTTTTTTTTTTAAATAGCTTTTTGGGTCTCTAAGGGGGAGCATTGATATAAATGGGACGCTGATCTAATGTGGGTCTCTAAGTGGGAGCACTGATATAGGGGGTCTCTAATCTAATGGGGTGTCTTCAAGGAGGAGCCATGATATAGGGGGGTCTCTAATCTAACGGGGTGTCTCTAAGGGGGAGCACTGATATAGGGGGGGGGGGGGTCGCTAAGGAGGCGCACTGATATAACTGGACTCTGATCTAATGCCTGTCTCTAATTGGGAGCACTGATATAGGGGGTCTCTAATCTGATGGGGGGGTCTCTAAGGGGAAGCACTGATATAGGGGGTCTTTAAGGAGGAGCCATGATATAGGGGGGTCTCTAATCTAATGGGGGGTCTCTAAGGGGGAGCACTGATATAGGGGGGGTCTCTAAGGGGGAGCACTGATATAACGGGACTCTGATCGAAATGCCGGTCTCTAATTGGGAGCACTGATATAGGGGGGTCTCTAATGGGGGGTCTTTAAAGAAGAGCCATGATATAGGGGGGTCTCTAATCTAGGGGGCGTCTCTAAGGGGGAGCACTGATATAGTGGGGTCTCTAAGAAAGATCACTGATATAACGGGACTCTGATCGAATGGCGGTCTCTAAGGGGGAGCACTGATATAGGGGGATCTAATGGGGAGTCTTTAAGGAGGAGCCATGATATAGGGGGGTCTCTAAGGGGGAGCACTGATATAATGGGACTCTGATCTAATGCCAGTCTCGAAGGGGGAGCACTGATCTAGGGGGGGTCTAATGGGGGAGTCTCTAAGGAAGGGGGGGGGGTCACTGATTTAAGGGTCTCCAATCATGGTCTCTATGGGGGTCCCTGTATTATGAAGCGGGTGACACTGACCCCTGTATTATGGGGAGTGGGGTGACACTGACCCGTGTATACAGACAGTCTTTCAAAGCCCAAAGAGTGTCTTTCTACAGCAAATATTTTGGAACATTGGGATTAACTCCATATGATTAGAAATGTTATTTAATCACAAAATTCATGCATAGTGTATACTACAAAAAAAAATGCCATGTTCTGCTAAAGTGTTTGGGTTTGGCTAGAATAAAAGGTGGCAACCCTTGTATATTGGGAGACATCTGTTGCCCCCATAACAGGTAGTGCCATAACAAGGACTTTTTATGGCAGGAGAAAGCTGCAGATTCAAAAAGACTTCTGAAATGATATTAATGCGCTGAAGCTTATACGAGATTTTAGGCCCCTTTCACATGGGCATTGTTGGGCAGCAACACCAGGCGGTTGAGGCACATTTTTAACTCACTTCAGCCGCCTGTCAAAACCAGGCACTGTTGTGGGCCAAGAAGCAGTGCTTTGGGGCAGAGCAAAATAAATTAAAAATAAAAATAAAGAAAAGCATGATGCTGTTGGTAGGTGATACTGCCTGCCACCATACCCCATAGAGATAAAGGAGGCCATGCCACAACCATCTAAATTTCAGTGCAAAATCCCTCTTCTACCAGGCATAAGGGAAGTAGCATATCTGACCTGGTACTACTAAGCTTTTAGCGGCTCCATTCTGTTCAAATCAAGTATAGTCCATAGCATGCAACAGCCAACTATGATATTCTCTATGACAGGTCTTGTTTTCGCCCTAACACATGTGTGCGCAAAATTTAAACAAATCGCCATTCCTGTCCTCTAGCGTTAGTACTCAAGAATGACAAGTTGGTCTGTTCGTCACTACTGATCAAACACACCCAATAACACTGAGGACATTCACAAAGTTCATGTGGCGTTCAACAATTACTAACAATGTCAACCTTTTTCGATTCTCGCAGTCTGAAGTCTTACAACTTGTGTCTAAGTATTTATTAGAGTAATTGTAAATCTTAAAAGGATAAGTTCACATTTTGGGAAAAATAAATAAATGCATTTTTATTGCAGGTAAAAAAATTTGCATTTATTTTAATTTTTTTGAAGCCTGTAAGGCAGGGGTCTTCAAACTTTCTAAACAAAGGGCCAGTTTACAGTCCTCCAGACTTTAGGGGGGGCGGACTGTGGCCTTTGGAAGTAGAAATGGTCCCAACGTTAGTGGTAAAAAACAATGCCATATCTTTGGTGTCGGTGGAAGGAATTGTGCCCCATCATTGGTGTGAGTGGGAGGAATTGTGTCCCATCATTAGCGCCATTCATTCCCATTGTTGGTGTCATTTGGAGAAATTTTCCCCTATCATTTGTGTCACGGGGAGGAACTGTGTCCCATCATTGGTGTGATGGGGGGGGGGGGGGGGGGATTGTGTCCCATCATTGGTGTCATGGGAAGGAACTGTGTCCCATCATTGGTGTCATGGGGGGGGGGGGGAATTGTGCCCCATCATTAGTGTCATGTGGAGGAACTGTGTCCCATCATTAGTGTCATTCGTTCCCATTGTTGGTGTCATTTGGAGAAATTTTCCCCTATCATTTGTGTCACGGGGAGGAACTGTGTCCCATCATTGGTGTGAGTGGGAGGAATTGTGTCCCATCATTAGTGTCATTCATTCCCATTGTTGGTGTCATTTGGAGAAATGTTCCCCTATCATTTGTGTCACGGGGAGGAACTGTGTCCCATCATTGGTGTGATGGGGGGGGGGGAGGAATTGTGTCCCATCATTGGTGTCATGGGGAGGAACTGTGTCCCATCATTGGTGTCATGGGGGGGGGGGGAATTGTGCCCCATCATTAGTGTCATGTGGAGGAACTGTGTCCCATCATTGGGGGGGGGGGGGGAATTGTGCCCCATCATTGGTGTCAGTGGGCCTTATTGTGGGTGTCAGTGGCAGGAATTGTGCCCTATCAGTGGTGTCATTGGGAGGAATGGTGTCCCATTGTTGGTACCATTGGGAGGAATTGTGCCCCATCATCGGTGTCATTGGGAGAAATTGTGCCCCATCCGTGGTGTCATTGGGGAGGAATTGTGTCCCATTGTTGGTATCATTGGAAGGAATTGTGCCCCTTTCATTAGGCTCCATTGTTCATATCAGTTGATGAAATAGTGCCCCAAGGGCTGGACAAAAGCAAGCAAAGCTAGCTGTCACAGCGGGGATCGGGGAGGTGCAGGGGGCCTGTCTGTTCATTACATATTACACCCTAAATATGTGTGCAACATGTAACATGTTACGAAAGGTCAACTTATCCTTTAAATTGGTTGTAAAGGCTGAAGGCTTTTTACCTTCATGCATTCTGTGTGCAGCAGCCCCCCCCCCCCCCCAAATACTCACCTGAGCCCAATATCATTCCAGCGATGTGCACGAGAGCCTTGGTAACCCATGAATGCAGGAAAGAAATATGCACCGTCTGTGGCCTGCCATATTGGTTCTTTAGGCATAATGATGTGTTTCTTCCTTAATTAATACTTATAAAAGGTGTCTAGGAACTATAATTGTACAAAAAAAGCCTAAAATGCATTAAATGTGTAAATCCATTCCAAAGTCAGTTTTTAACAATAGATGACCATGTGTAGTCAAAGAAAATACAAGATAAAGCTCCTAGAACAAATGGAGACTACCAAGAAAATTAGGACTAACTAGAGTCTATGTACAGAACAGGCAACATTTCTCCTTCAGTTTTACACCCCAAAGCCCCGCTATCACAGTTTTATGGTCACATATAGTGGTATAACCCTTAAGGAGCGGGACAACCTTTAGCTTCTATAATTGTACTTAGACTTGTCTCCGTGCTTGAGGTCAACTGCTGCCTGTGGGCTATGTGTCGCCATGAGGGCAACCCCTACATAACCCCTTTCTCTCCTCTCCATACCGTCCCACTACTTTCTCCAAATTGTTTAGATTTTGCTCACATTCTTTGAACATTCAGTAAGAGTTTTTTTAACAAGTCAGTTCAACCAAAAAGGTTACACGGAGCCCCTAAGGGAGTTCAGATGTTACACACGCAGCCTCTCAGAAAGAACCAGTTAAAGATGGAACTGAACAATATAGTGATGTAAAATTCCAACACAAAGCCTACAGCTTGAAGTACTGAAGATGTTTATAGTAGCCCCTGATGTGCATGTCATGGTCCAAATTTAGTGATTACCCTTAATCCTACTGAAGGTTTGGTGGGCAAGGCATGTCTTTTTGCTGATGACACAAAGGTGTGCAAAAGGGTTGATATTCTTGGAGGTGTTTATAACATGGAACATGATTTGGCATTGCTGGAAGATTGGTCAAAGCTAGAGGGATCACCAGCAAGAGAAATTAGGTCTTGATTCTCTTTAGATCTTTAGTTGTCAATAGAGGGATCACCAGCAGGAGAAATGAGGTCCAGATTCCTCTTTAAAGATCTTTAGTTATCACTAGAGGGCTTCCCAGCAGAAGGAAGGAGGTCCTAACTCCTCTATATAGCTCTTTAGTTATCAATAGAGGGCTCACCAGTAGGAGGAAGGAGGTCCTAACTCCTCTATATATATGTTTAGTTATCAATAGAGGGATCCCCAGCAGGAGAAAGGGAGGTCCCAATTCCTCTATGTGTATCTTCAGCTATCACTAGAGGGACCCCCAAAAAGGAGGAAGGAGGTCCCGGCTTCTCTATATACTGTAGATCTTTAGTGATCACTAGAGGGATCCTAAGCAGGGGGGGGGGAGGAGGTCCTAACTCATCTATATAGACCTTTAGTTATCACTAGAGGATCTTCAGTTATTACTAAAGGGATCCTCATCAGGAGGAAGGGGGTCCTGATTCCCCTATATAGATTTTTTTGTTAGACCTCATTTAGAACGCAGCGGGGGGGGGGGGGGTCCTGACTCCTCTATATAGACCTTTAGTTATCACTAGTGGATCACCAGCATGAGGAAGCAGGCTCCGATTCCTCTATATGAATCTTTAATTATCACTAGAGGGATCCTCATCAGGAGGAAGGGGGTCCTGATTCCCCTATATAGATTTTTTGTTAGACCTCATTTAGAATACTGCGTTCAGGTCTGGAGACCTTACTTACAAAACATACTGATAAGATAGAACAAGATGGGCAAAAAAATTGTGAAAGCACTGATAATGCATATGAGGAGAGATGATAGGAACTTTGTATGCAACAATTCTTAGCCTGAGTTCACACATATGCGAACACAAACCTGATCACATGCGATGTCTGTGCAATGCGAGTTCAGCCATGCAGCTTGTATGACTGAACTCGTATTGGATTCGCACAAAAAAGGTGCAGGGACTTTTTTTGGTGTTTAGACCCATGCGATCCGATTCCTGCCTGAATTCACAGTTCGCACTGTGATCTGTGAACCATTCTGGTGGAGTCATTAACTCTGTACTGACACCCGCAGCGGATCGCCTGCATGGGGAGATCCGATGTGGGAACTGGCACTGGAATCGCGCTGGTTCCCGAATCGCAAGAGTGTGAACTCAGGCTCAAAGAAAAAAAACTGAAGGAAGAGGGGGGATGAATAAAACCTTTAAAAGCATTAAGGGCCCCATTACACCAGCAGGCACACTGGTGTAATGCTTGTATTATCCTTGTATTGCTTCCATTATCCTTGTATTGTTACAATGTATCGCAGCGTTTACTTTTTACTTCAAACTCTACTCCAGGTTATCCATTCTCAGTCCAGATCTTTTCCAACCCTAACCTGCACAAACCCTGATGAAGAGAGATAAGTGAAGCCCCTGAAACATGTTTGATATCTTTTTTTATTCTTACGATGAATAAAAATGTAACTGGACTGTCAACCATATTGTCGGGCACGTTCTTCATTCTACTTAAATTTCTTACGTTTAAGGCAAAGGACATAAGTAGGCAAACTAAAGAGTACTTTCATTGGTAAAAATAATCAGAAAAGACTGGATAAATCTATATTTTAAATTGAAAACTTGTGAGGTAAACTTGATATCTTGGTGGATCTTACCCTTCTCCTACCTCTCCTATAAAGGCACAGTTCCTAACCTCCACAGCCTATCCCGAGAATAGTGGGCGCTCAGTATGGCTCTACTTTTTTCAGAGCCCCCCCCCCCCCCCCCCAGGTTTCGTGGGCAGCCCAGTCAACAGGTGCTAACCTGAGAACACGTCTCTCACTTTGCTACATTGTATAAGTTTGCAAGTTATAATGATATAATATACATCCCTATCCTCATCTGTAGCCATGGACTATGGTTTATGACCAAAAGAAAAAGAGCTTGCAAGTGTTGCCTCGGTCTCGTTGCCGATGACAATGGAGATATGTCTCTTGGGGTTGATAGAAACCATAATACCGACTGCTGCAAAAAGGACACTGATTGGGTTGCTACTCTTCTATGCCCGGAAAAACATCGCTATGCACTGGAAAAAACCCTCTGCACCGTCTCTGGTTCAATGGAAACGTTTAGTTAATGACAGCCTCCCACTATATAAGGATACATACATGAACAGAGGATGCCCCATGAAATATGATAAGATATGGCGTACGTGGTTGACTGAACCAACAACGGCCTAATAGATAAGGGGAGAAACTGCATGTTGAACATATATACCTGTACAGTGGTGTGAAAAAGTGTTTGCCCCCTTCCTCATTTCCTGTTCCTTTGCATGTTTGTCACACTTAAGTGTTTCGGAACATCAAACCAATTTAAACAATAGTCAAGGACAACACAAGTAAACACAAAATGCAATTTGTAAATGAAGGTGTTTATTATTAAAGGTGAAAAAAAAAATCCAAACCATCATGGCCCTGTGTGAAAAAGTGATTGCCCCCCTTGTTAAAACATACTATAACTGTGGTTGTCCACACCTGAGTTCAATTTCTCTAGCCACACCCAGGCCTGATTATTGCCACACCTGTTCACAATCAAGGCATCACTTAAATAGGAGCTGCTTGACACAGTAAGGTCCACCAGAAGATCCTTAAAAGCTACACATCATGCCGAGACCCAAAGAAATCAGGAACAATTGAGAAAGAAAAGTAATTGAGATCTATCAGTCTGGAAAGGGTTATAAAGCCATTTCCAAAGCTTTGGGAATCCAGCGAACCACAGTGAGAGCCATTATCCACAAATGGCGAAGACATGGAACAGTGGTGAACCTTCCCAGGAGTGGCCGGCCGCCCAAAATTACCCCAAGAGCGCAGCGACGACTCATCCAAGAGGTCACAAAAGACCCCACAACAACGTCCAAGGAACTGCAGGCCTCACTTGCCTCAGTTAAGGTCAGCGTTCATGCCTCCACCATCAGGAAAAGACTGGGCAAAAATGGCCTGCATGGCAGAGTTCCAAGGAGAAAACCACTGCTGAGCAAAAAGAACATCAAAGCTCGTCTCAATTTCTCCACAACACATCTTGATGATCCCCAAGACTTTTGGGACAACATTCTGTGGACCGATGAGACAAAAGTGGAACTCTTTGGAAGGTGTGTGTCCAAGTATATCTGGCGTAGAAGGAACACTGCATTTCAGAAAAAGAACATTATACCAACAGTAAAATATGGTGGTGGTAGTGTGATGGTCTGGGGCTGTTTTGCTGCTTCAGGACCTGGAAGACTTGCCGTGATAAAAGGAACTATGAATTCTGCTGTCTACCAAGAGATCCTGAAGGAGAATGTCCGACCATCTGTTCGTGTACTCAAGCTGAAACGAACTTGGGTTCTGCAGCAGGACAATGATCCTAAACACACCAGCAAGTCCACCACCGAATGGCTGAAGAAAAACAAAATGAAGACTTTGGAGTGGCCTAGCCAAAGTCCAGACCTGAATCCTATTGAGATGTTGTGGTATGACCTTAAAAAGGCCGTTCATGCTCGAAAACCCTCTAATGTAACTGAATTAGGACAATTCTGCAAAGATGAGTGGGCCAAAATTCCTCCAGGACGCTGTAAAAGCCTCATTGCACGTTATCGCAAACGCTTGGTTGCAGTTGTTGCTGCTAAGGGTGGCCCAACCAGTTATTAGGTTTAGGGGGCAATCACATTTTCACACAGGGCCATGATGGTTTGGATTTTTTTTCACCTTTAATAATAAACACCTTCATTTACAAATTGCATTTTGTGTTTACTTGTGTTGTCCTTGACTATTGTTTAAATTGGTTTGATGTTCCGAAACACTTAATGTGACAAACATGCAAAGGAACAGGAAATGAGGAAGGGGGCAAACACTTTTTCACACCACTGTATGTACATATTAATCCCCAACGCTGTGTACACATGGTCGGAATTTCCAATGGAAAACAGTCCGATGGGAGATTTTCATCGGACTTTCCGACCGTGTGTATGCCCATCGGTCTTTTTCTGTCGGCATTTCCGACGGACTTTAGATTGAGAGCCTGTTTTTAATTTTACCGACGGAAAACCTATCAGATTTTTCGATCGTGTGAACGCAATTCCGACGCATGCTCGGAAACAATTCAACGCATGCTCAGAAGCATTAAACTTCCCTTTTATAGTGCCGTCGAACGTGTTGTATGTCGCTGTGTTATTGACCGTCGGAATTTGGTGTGACCGTGTGTAGGCAAGACAGTTTGAGCGAAATTCCATCGGCTATCCGACGGGAAAACCAGAGCTTTTTCCGACGAGAATTCCGATCGTGTGTACGCGGCATAAGTGTATGGGCTGGTGGTCAATGTGTCTGGCTGGAGAGCAGCAGCTTCAGGTGATTAAGTGGCGAACCCAGTAACTCATGTCGTTTTGTTCTGCTTCATTTAACTCACACCTAGAGGAATGTGAGGACATTTAACTGGATGGACTTGTTTAGCACTTAAATTGTTTGATGTATGTGTTTGTGTCTAAAAATGTACAATAAAAAGATTTAAAAAAAGAGTTTGCAAGTGCAGTGATTTCTCCCAAGGATCACTTAACCTTCATAGATAGGTTGAGTAATGCGACAGTACAGAAGTATGTTAAAGAAGAGCTACTACTATTCCGTATTGAAAGTTGCCAGCTCTTGTGGGCATAATAATCCCTGAAAGGACTGCATTAAAAGGTGCTGGGCTGGGCGGGAAACGCCATTAATTTCCAAAGGTTGAGTTCAAGGGCATTGTTGGGCAAAGGGGAATCTGACATGGAAAGGTATTCAACCCCTTTGTGTCCTGGCCACTGCAGTTTATTCAACCCTTTTGGGTCCTGTATTAATGTATGAGCCGGAAAAAGGAACCAATGCTTGTGGAAGGAAGGAACAGGTATTCATACCCCCAGAAGTATAAAATACCTGCAACAGCCATGAAGCTGTGATGGTGTTTGAAGACATGGACCACCAGAAAGGTAAGTATAACAGACTTCTTTTACAGGGTCGACTCTCTTTTTAGAAGTGACCCCGTGATGACAGGTTCACTTTAAAAACAGCTGGAAACCAATTAAGGAATAAATGAACAAATGTCTCTGTAAAGTAGAGTTGTTCTAAAACTTTAGCAGGATCATGTATCGCCCTTATGTTTATTGCGAGCTGCAAAAAGGAGAAAACAGAAATATT
The DNA here is from genome assembly GCA_028564925.1 of Lithobates sylvaticus. Taxonomy (NCBI): domain Eukaryota; kingdom Metazoa; phylum Chordata; class Amphibia; order Anura; family Ranidae; genus Lithobates; species Lithobates sylvaticus. The sequence goes on from CM053032.1 coordinate 22,015,099, forward strand.
TAACGGAATGCCACTGCAATTACATCCAATCAGAGGTCAGACTGAGCGGTGTTTTAATCAAGCCCAATACATAGAATGTTCTACTATATTAATGACTGGTGCAAACCATCAAGCGTATGAAAAAAAAAAAAATTGAACTTTCAACCCGAAAATGTTAAACCCCCAAACAGAAAATCTAAAGGACTGCACCGGATAGTAAGTCAATTTATTACAAAAATGAATTAAAAAGGAAGAAACCACTTAAGTAAAAAAAAACGAAAGAAAGGACGAACAGAGCAACAAGAAAACATGGGACCTCGGCCTTTGAAGTTCTCGTCTTTGAGTTTTCAGTGTTGTATAAAATTAATGAATCTTAAAATGCAGCAAAGAAGAAAATGGGAGCAAAGGAGTAAATAAAATAATGATCCATGGATCTATGACAGTGCTTTAATTACCGGGGGGTCCTGTGTTCCCGCAGCTGTTTTCATCTAGCTGTTTTATGTCAGCGATGGATGGTTTTTGTCTGTTTTGAAGCTTGCGCCAGTCGGCGGTGTCGCTGGTTTATCTGATATGGACGGCGGATTTCATAAGTGCTACGTTCAAGGAAAAAAATATATATATACAGGAAATAGAGAAATAAGGTTTTAAGGGGTTCCAGGAATTTTCAGTAAGCTGGATCCAAGGATATTATAAATGGATTAGTCTTGTATTGAACATAAATTAATTTGAAGTTGGAACCTTGTTAAAGTCTAGCTTTACAGCAATTCACCTTACTTACCGAGAACTTAACTTTCTATATTCAAGGCTAAACCCCCGTACATATGGGCCGGATGACATCAGCCGGTTCAATAAAAACCGGCTGCCATTCGGCCCGTGTGTATGAGAGCCGGTTCGATTTGGCTGTTTGGCCATCTTCTGTCAGACCAGCATGCTGGAAAACCAGCAGCTGACCGGATCCCTGAGGGCAGTGTTCTGGCGGGAGAGATCACTGTAATGTTGGATCGTTGGATCGTTAGTACAGCGGCTCTGCCTGGAGCGGACAGTTTTTTTTCGTTCAACCAGGAAATCATAGTGTGTAACAGGCTTCAGTCAAACACCACCACCTCTCCAGTAAACAAGCTTATATTCTCATACACACGATCAGACTTTGTACTAACTTTCCCATGGATTTTTGTACAAAGGGCGTTGGCCCCAAGTTGGTATTGCATACACGCGATCAGACTTTTTAGGCAACAAACATGAACGTAGTGACTTTTCAACGTACTGACGACACTTTAAAAGAGGACGTTCGAATACTCCTGCACCACCTTTGGTCAACTTCTGTATTGTTGTCTGATCTTTTGCATTGGTTCTGAGCATGCGTGTTTCTACTTTGTACAAAAGTCCAATGGTTTTGTGTACACACGGTCGGACTTTGCTCCATCGGACTTTTGTTGGCAGAAAGTTGGTCCGTTCGCACAGCCAACAAAAGTCAGACGAAAACTGAAAAAGTTGGTCCGATGGAGCGTACACACAGTCGGATGATGGTCCAAAACAGCTAATTTGCATGTTTGTTGTCAAAAAGTTTGATCGTGTGTACGGGCCTTATCCCTTACTGGCTATTTGGCCTTTCTTCTGACCTAAAGTGGAACTTTACCTATTATTTTTTTTTAGGACTTTAGGACCTCTCTTCTGCCTCCTCCACTCTCCTTCGAGTGGCTCTGCAAGGTAAACCTGATTCTCAGGAAACCAGAGCAGACTTATGCTCATGCCGTGCGGTTTGCAATACTGCTCATGCACATTGCATTGTTGCTTGTATTTCTGGATGAAAGGGCAACACCAGACATTCTGTAATGACCCAGCCTGCACACGTGCACACTGCAATTGGCGTGCACACTTGGCACCCAAGGGAATATTTCAATGGTTGCGTCACTGGGAGAAGTTGCTGAATCGTATTTCAGCTTGTTCCGTGTGTGTCCTGAAACTTGAACCCTTTTTTTTGCCTACCTGTGTATGAGCCAGCTTCTCGCTGGACTTCGCCTCTGCTTTTTGCCTCAACCTTCTTGCTCATCTGGCTACCCTGACCTTGGCCTGTTTACTTGACTAATCTCTGTCTGCAGATTCTGTACTGCCTTGCCCAGCTGTTACTGACCATGGTCTCTTCTTTGGACTTGCTCTGCTTACCAATTCGGTCCCTCATTGCCTGGCTGTCTATGGCTGCCGCCTGCTTCCCAACACTGCTTCCATCTCCAGTTCTGGTTCCAAGCTGCTTCAGCATCCTACTCTGAGGACTGCGACATCCAGCTCACCTAAGGAGCGGACATCAACAGCCCACTACTCCGGGACTTGTGCCACTCCATACCATCATACTCTGTCTCCACCTTCAGGAGTGTTGGGCAGGAGGTGCAAGAGAGGCCTCCACATTGTTCCAGTCTTCAGAAAGTATGTGATGGGCGCATTTTTGGAAGAGAGTCATGGACTTCATTTCCACGTTTCTTGCGTATATAGCAGAATACTAAAAGGAACGGGCTGTCCTACACACGGACGCGTTTGGTCACACAAACCCGTCTCATACTGGCCAAATGCATACATGTGGCAGCAATGGCTGAATACTGCTCTGCCACATTACACATAGCTGGAGTGAAGAGGGAGAAGGGGGATTGTTGCGGTGCTTACAGATAATAATGGAAACCATTTATTTAAAAAAGTATATCATTTTATTGAGAATAAAGTTAAAACAAAACAGGGCCACTTTTTTTCACAAATAATCAACATTTCATAGTGAGGGTGGTCATTTGGCGAATATTGAGCTCTGACAAAGGTTTCATTTTCGTATATTAGCCCCTCATTTATATGTTTTGTATATTTTGTATTTATTTCATTACCTTTTGTATTTCTGTACAGTTTTACACATTTCCTTGATTCGTATATCTCCTGATGAAGCAAATAGGCGAAACATGTCGGGCTAATATACGAAAATGAAACCTTTTTTAGAGCTTAATATTCGCCAAATGACCACCCTCACTATTAATGATTATTTGTGAACAAAGTGGCCCTGTTTTGTTTTAACTTTATTCTCATTAAAAAATGTTAAATAAATGGTTTGCATTATTATCTGTAAGCACCGCAACAATCCCCCTTCTCCCTCTTCACTCCATATAATGACTGTATTTATCGGCGTAGAACACACACTTTTTTCCCCTTACAATCAGGGATGCGTGTTATACGCCGATCCCCGCTGTCTGGAGGAGCAAGCGTCGCCAATATACACATAGCCGAGTGTACTGTGTACTCACGATATACACATAGCCGAGTGTACTGTGCTCCACTCGCAGTCACGCCCAGTCCCGCCATTGGACCTGTGTTATGCCCATCATAGGAGCCAGGCCAAGTGGCGGGACTGCAAGAGGAGCCGAGAGGAGCAGAGTACACAGGACATCCGGATTTGTGTATCTCGGCGGCGGTAATTTTAAACCGCCATGCTGCAATGACACTGGGCAAGGCTGCAATGACACTGGGCAAGGCTGCAATGACACTGGGCAAGGCTGCAATGACACTGGGCAAGGCTGCAATGACACTGGGCAAGGCTGCAATGACACTGGGCAAGGCTGCAATGACACTGGACAAGGCTGCAACGACACTGGACAAGGCTGCAACGACACTGGACAAGGCTGCAACGACACTGGGCAAGGCTGCAACGACACTGGGCAAGGCTGCAACGACACTGGGCAAGGCTGCAATGACACTGGGCAAGGCTGCAATGACACTGGACAAGGCTGCAGATGGAGACTGATCATTCTGCAATGATGGACAAGGCTGCAGATGGACACTGATAAGGCTGCATTGATGGGCATTTAAATGTAAGTTTTTTTCCTTAAACTTCCCTCCTAAAAGTTTTTTTCCTTAAAATTCCCTCCTAAACTTGGGGTGTGTGTTACACGCCGATAAATACGATGACTATTTGGGATGAGGTGCCAATTACTTGGGTGTTCTACCTCTAGCCGGACATACTTTACATAAATTACACATAGCTGTTTTGCGTTGGGAACATGTTCTATTGTGTGCCCCCAACACTGTGACCCTGCCTGACCCTTCACAAAGTGATGGTCAGGAGCTGGAACGATAGGCTCGGCATCACATGATCATGATGTCAGCCAATCACAGTAATCACAATTGGGTCTTCGACATTTAGATTTCGTAAAGGGTTGGCAGTACAGGATTATGAAATCAAAACACTTATGCACTGCCACGGATTAACCTAATTGCGAGAAAAATGTGTATAATAAAGTCCAGCTGCTGCAAACCATCTAGTGTAACTTCACCACCAATTTTCAGTTATGTACAGGATTAAAATCGTTTATCTGCAAGCCCTGGAACCAATGTTTATTGACCAGGAAAGGTTGCTGCTGGTCTGAAATCACACTGGATGCTTTGTGGCCGGTTGAGGTTGGGAATAAAGCTATCCACTATCCTTTAAAAAAAGTAAAACAGTATGAAAAAAATGCTGCATTTTCCCTATATGCCATTGTGCACTAAAATTATATCGAATTAAAGACAATTTGCTAATTGAAATAATAACAGAGACGTCTAAATGGACGCAGGAAATTCGGCCAGCTTATTTTTTTGTATTTTTTTTTCGCATCATTCTACATTGCGTGCTGGCACGGATGTCGAAAAGCTGCAAGACCCATCGGAAGGGCAAATAGGCCATTTTGTGCGGCTTGATCCCGAGGCCGCGGTGTAACCAGATAGAGCTTCTGCTGTAATCTCCATCCCAGAACACAAAGGAAGGAGTGAGACCGGCCTGCCTCCTCCATATCCTCTCCCATAGATGGACAATCAATCTTTCAAAATGCTCCTATCATTTGTGATTGTATCTGATTGTATCTGCCTTTCATGTCCGGAACACTCGTACAATACCCCATTCTTTTGCGCAGCTTTATTTTAACTTCTGGAGAGCAGCGGCCACAAGCTCCAGCTCCTTTTGTCAAGGCTACGAGTTTGTATAATCGCTCGCATGAGTTCATCCCTCCCGACTAATCCCCAAACTGGCAGTGGACAGAGATGTGAAGGAGGCGAAAATCATTTTTCTCTGTAATGGCTCCAATTAGCGGGTCATCGCTGCTTTTATCTCATCAAGCAGAGTTTTGTTTCCCAAGATTCTGAAACCTTATAACGTTGCTCATTACGTTGGTCTTCAAAGGCCCAAGACAATCGACGTGCCTAAAGGGGACGCTAATTTTACACTCTTAACCCTTCTGACGCCACTGGGAAAAAAAAAAGAAACCTAAACTGTGACCCGGCGTGGCGTAAGGGTGACGATGACACATTATGACCTTTCCAATGGTGGTGTGAAAAAGCTTCATGCTGAAGGATGGGCTCAGATGGCTACATGTTTATTAAAGTGGAACTAAACTCCCGAATAGGCTCACCTCCCCTGGTGGTGGGTTTTTGGCCTCTTGATTGGCCAGTGGGGGGGTGATGTAATTTCATGCATGCGCACTGGAGTTAGCCATTCCAGCATGGCCAGAGTGTTCCGGGAATGCGCAGCTCAGTGCATCTTGCATAGAAAACTGCAAGCAGGCAGATAAGGCTACATTCACAATTGCATGTTGGCCCGACAGAGTGTAGACGTGAAAAACTCTTGCGGGGGGGGGGGGGGCACTGCGATTAGCAATAAAAGCAATAGAAGGCTTTCAACTCCCGTAGCCAATCGCTGCCACCTGCATGTAAATATAATGCAGCGATCACCTGGGAGTTATTGGCCCAGAAAGTCTGCATTCACGGGCAGTAGCAATTACATGCAAGCGTCTGCAATTAGCTGCAGGAGCCCACAGCCTCCCATTACGTTAAATTGGACTGCCTCCCACAGCTATTTGCCAGGACCCCCCCCCCCCCCCCTCCACCACCACCACCACCACTGGGGTTCTTGAATCTCTATATGCTACAGCACTCTTTACACACATTACACATAGTTAGGCACACTTTTAACCCCCTGATCGCCCTAGATGTTAACCCCTTCCCAGCCAGTGTCATTACTAAAGTGACAGTGTATAGTATTGTCAGCCCTTAAAAAATACATTCGCCTGCTCGCATGTTTTCATAAGTGGAATTTAGCGGAGGGCGAATGAGGAGCAGATATGGACCAGGCTGACAATTTCCTGGCTGATCGTTTCCTGGGGGGGGGGGGGGGGGGGGGCTTCCTGCCACCCAGGTCGCTCTGCTGCCCTGTAAAAAA
>CM053032.1:22021357-22068857 GCA_028564925.1 Lithobates sylvaticus
AATTTTATATATATAAAATAAAATATAATAATCACAAAAAATTCAAAAAACTCATGTTTGGATCAAATACCACCAAAATAAATCTTGATTTATGTGAAAATAAAATGTTTTAATTTATTTTGGGTGACAGTGTTGATGACTGTGCAATTATCAAGTTAAAAATTTAGCAACAGTGCTCACACTTAGCAGTGAAAATAAAATCAATTACATGGTCTTGGGGGGGTTAAGAAATCTTCCCGGTGCTCAAGAGGGAGGTCTAGGAGATAAAGGATGGTCACAACTGGTACTCAGGAAAGTGCCCGATCTTTCCATCTAGCACTTCACAAGTGTGTAATATTTTATGAAAGCTTGCAGAATTTAAAAAAATAATGAAATGCTTTTTAACCGCCTCGCCGACCCGCCTCACGCTCTGAACATACTGCCAGCAGAAGGGCACGGTACATGGCAAACTAATGCTACAGCTGTACGTTGCCCTTCTTTAAAAGCGCTCTAGAATCGCGCGGGGGGGGAGGCTCGCGCGGTGCGTGCTCTGCCGGGCGCCGCACGCTGCGGCACTAGCTCGGCTGAGTCGGGATCCTCTATCGCCGTGGGGTTTCGCCCGCGGGTTGCGGTCTTCTTGTGTGTGTGAGAAGATCGGGGAGATTGTCTAATGTAAACAAGCATCTTCCCGTTATGCCTATGTGACTGTGTCAACTGATCTATGATCCATGTTGTATCGGGTAGTGCAAGAAGATCTCAGGTGACGTGTACAAACACAGCCATCGGCTCCCCCCCCAACAGTTAGATAACACGTCCCCATTTAGGATCATATAGTTTAGTACCCCTGACACTGCCACCTATGTTTGGTTAACCCATTCTTAACATTGTCCAGTGTCTTTTATCACTAGGTAATACTAGTAGCAATGAGATATTGCACTGAGATTGCGGTTATAAAATGACAATTGTGTCACAAAAATGTGTAAAAAATAACTCGTCCAGTATGTGTCTCCGCCATAATGTTCGCGTAGTCACTGATTAAAAATAAATAATTATATATTGCGGGATCGTCCGCCATGATTATAGTAAATAAAAAAATTATGTTAATAAAAATCCCATAAATCGTATGTTCCCCTATTTTGTAAACGCGTACATGCTGGTTGCGCTACAAAGTCACAACGTTATATAGTCCGCTTGTTGTTCGTGTGTTTTTGTTTTGTTTTTGTTGTTTACCATAATGATTATGGTCAGAAGACATACGTATATTTTCGGCCTAGAAAACTGATGAAAAAAAAAAAAAAGAACTGTTGTTTTAGTTATATAATTTTTGGGAAGTGATATATATAATTTTATTGCATAGCAATATTTAAAACTAAATAGATGTGTTTTTTGCCTGATATTCTATAGACCACCCTCACTTTTTTGCCCTTCGTTCGATTAGCGCCCAAAAAAAATATATAAAACCGCCAGGAGGGGTCCCCCTCCCCCTCCCCCCCCACCCCCCCAGGGCCCCCCCCACCCCCCCCGTGCCTCTCACCTAAATATACACAAATATAGCCCTCTATTCTGTTGGAGCAAAAACCACCATGGACGCCAATTTTTTGCTTTGGGAAGCCGAGCAAAGTAGCTACCCCCACGCACCACGCCGCCATACTCTTGTCAGTTAAAGCGACGCAATCGCCGACGAATTAGCAAAAAGGGCTCCCTTGGTCTGGAAGGGGGGGTAGGGGGTAGTGTTAAATGGTGGTTCCGGTGGTTAAAGTCAATTTTGATGCTGTTGCGTTCTGGGAAATCGAAAAGTGTTATTTTTTTTTTTTTTTAACTCTTTTGAAGTAAATGATGTTCAATAAGTTCACATGCAAAAGAGAAAACTGGTTGGGAAAGCTGTGCAATGTTGGGTATTGTCCAATGCTGCACGATGTGAATCGCCAGAGGAAGTGGTAACGCCGGGACGGAGGGCCCATTAAGGATAAGTGCGCTATAAGTGTCCTTACCCTTTAAAACGCAGACTAGGTGGGAGTCAGGAGGAGAAATTTCACGCTGACCTCTCCATACTCGGGTTCAGACGGTCAGAGATGTCACAAACTATTAGCGACTGTTGAGGGAAAGGTAACCACTTTCCATGGCGGACGCATTGGTTTGTTTTCCTTTCCCAAATAGTTTCTTTTTATAAAAGCTGCGTCCCAATGCCCAGTGGGCACCTCCTGTCACTCACTGTCCAGGGTGTTTGGTAAACAGAGGGGGGGCCGTGACGTCGCATGACCTGGGTCGGGGAGTCTGGCCTTCGTACGCTTCTGTATCTCAAGCCATAAAAAGGGACAAAATCCTTCATTGCTTTTCAATGTATTATGAAAAAAAGCAGAAACAATTCTACAAAAGCAAAAAAAGTTCTCTATGTTTTTTTTGATTCATTAACCCTACCGGGCTTATTCTGGCACTCCTCTCCTACATGTAAAAATCATCATTTTTTTTGCTAGAAAATGTTTTTTTTTTTAAAACATATTTTTTTTCAGTTGAGGCCGATATGTATTCTACATATTTTTGGTTAAAAAAAAAGAAAAACGTCTCCATGCTTTACTCAGAACCCCCAAACATTATATATGTTTTTTCAGCAGAGACCCTAGGGAATAAAATGGCGGTCCTTGCAACTGTTTATCTCACGCGGTATTTGCGCAACACTTTTTAAAAACATGTTTTTTTGGGGCGAAAAAAAAAAAGGTTTATGAATTAGAAAAATAACAAAAAAACAGTAAAGTTAGCCCAATTTTTTTGTATAAATGCGATAGATGATGTTACGCAGAGTAAATAGATACCCAACATGTCCCGCTTTAACCACTTCAATACCGGGCATTTTCACCCCCTTGCTGCCCAGGCCAATTTTCAGTTTTCAGCGCTGTCTCACTTTGAATGACAATCGCGTGATCATGCAACACTGTACCCCAAATACAATTTTTTATCATTTTGTCCCCACAAATAGAGATTTCTTTTGGTGGTTATTTGATCATCTCTGCGGTTTTTATTTTTTGCGCAACAAAAGAGCGACAAATTTGAAAAAAAATATTTATATATTCAATATTTTTTACTTTTTGCTATTATAAATATCCCCAATTAAAAAATAAAAAAATTCTCAGTTTAGGCCGATTTGTATTATTCTACTTATTTTTGGTAAATAAAAAAAAAAAAAATTGCAACAAGCTTATATTGATTGTTTTGCGCAAAATTTATAGTGTCTACAATATTGGGGAAAGTTTTATGGCATTTTTATTTATTATTTTTTTTACTAGTAATGGCGGCGATCTGTGATTTTTATCGTGACTGCGACATTGCGGTGGACATATCAGACACTTTTGACCCCATTTTGGGACCATTCACATTTATACAGCGATCAGTGCTATAAAAATGCATTGATTACTGTATAAATGCCATTCACAACTCTGCTCCGAGCTACATCACCAATCTTGTCTCCAAATATCACCCAAATCGTCCTCTCCGCTCCTCTCAAGACCTCATACTCTCAAGCTCTCTCGTCTCCTCCTCCCATGCTCATCTCCAGGATTTCTCCAGAGCCTCTCCCCTCCTCTGGAACTCGCTACCTCAACCTGTCCGGCTATCCCCTACTCCTTGCTACCTTCAGGCGATCCCTGAAAAACTCATCTCTTCAGGAAAGCCCATCACGTCTCAAACTAATCTCCTACCACTTCCATCAGCTCATTACCCACAGTTACAACCTTTTTTTACCACCTGCCCCACCCGATTGAGATTGTAAGCTCTTCTGAGCAGGGCCCTCTTAATCCTCTTGTATTTTATTGTATTATATCTGTATCGTCTCCTTTTTATATTGTAACGCGCTGCGTAAACTGTTGGCGCTATATAAATCCTGTATATTAATAATAATAATAATAAATGTCACTGGCATGGAAGGGGTTAACACTAGAGGGCGATCAAGGGGTTAACTGTGTTACCTAGGGAGAGATTCTAACTGTAGGGGGATGAGACTCACAAGGGAAGGAGGCCGATCGGTGTTCCTCTGTACACGGAACACATGATCGGTCACCTCTCACCTAACAGGATGTGGATCTGTGTGTTTACACACACAAATCCACGTCCCTGCTCTGTTATCGGGCAATCGCGGGTACCCGGCCGCTGCGCACGCGCATCGGCTCCCGAGTGACGCGCCGCACGTGCTCCCGCCAGATGGCCGGGAAGCCCAGGACGTCATATGACGCCCCGCCCAGGATGGGAGATCCCTCCTGCGGACGTCATATGACTATGGGCGGTACTGAAGTGGTTAAAATTGCCCACACTTGCGGAATGGCGCCAAACTTTGGTACTAAAAAATCTCCATAGGCGACGCTTTTACAATTTTACAAGTTACCCATTTAAAGTTACAGCCTTGCTCTATAAAAAAAAGAAAAAAATTTGGAGGCAAGTTTTAAAATTACAGTTATGAATATCTTACAAAAAACATTGTGCCTATATGAAACATGGATAGTATCAAGGACATGGCAGTGAATACATCCTCCCTGCGGGTGTATCTACTTGTACGATGCCGCCCACTAGTGGCCGAGGAGTTTTTTTTTGTTTTTTTTTTACCTTTAAGGCTGGGATTTCCACGTTGTCATTGAGACTGACGGAGCCGGAGAGGACGGTGCCTGTCATCACAGTGCCCTGACCCTTGATGGAGAAACAGTGGTCAACTGCCATAAGGAAAGGCCCCGAGGGATCTCTGCGGGGAAGATAGGCCTGAGACTTCAAGAGCTGCAGAACAAGAAGGCAGAAAACACACAGGAGTTCATTCAGAGTGCAAGAGAGCAAGGCCAAATGAGAGACGTCGCCAGGAGCTCCGCAATATCATCTTACAAGAAGTGCCAAAAAAGATTTTCCTTTTTTTTCTAATTTTATAAACCCAAATTTTATTCACAATAGAAAACGTATCAAATGTTTAAACTGAGAACATGTAACATTTTAAGTAATTTTGAAACGGATGACAGCAACAAGTCTCAAAAAAGTTTAAAAAAAAATAGATTTCTAGTGCATAGAATAAAATACAAACTTAAAGTGGAACTACACTTCATCTGAATACCACATACCAAAAATTATATTTAATTATTTTTTATTATTTAACCACTTTGACCGGACCATTTTGCTGGCTTTAGACCAGGCCACTTTTTGCGACTTCGGCACTGCGTCGCTTTAAATGACAAGTGTGCGGTCGTGCGACGTGGCTCCCAAACAAAATTGAAGTCCTTTTTTCCCCCCCAAATAGAGCTTTCTTTAGGTGGTATTTGATCGCCTCGGCGGTTTTTTTTTTTTGCGCTATAGACAAAAAAAGAGCGACTATTTTGAAAAAAATGCATTATTTTTTACCTTTTGCTATAATAAATTTTCCCCAAAAATATTATAAAAAAAACTTTTTTTTTTTCCTCAGTTTAGGCCGATACGTATTCTACATATCTTTGGTTAAAAAAAAAAAAAAAAAAAAAAATAGCAATAAGCGATTATTAATTGGTTTGCGCAGAAGTTATAGCGTTTACAAAATAGGGGATAGTTTTATAGCATTTTTTTTAATAATTATTTTTTTTACTAGTAATGGCGGCGATCAGCGTTTTTTATTGTGACTGCGACATTATGGCGGACACATCGGACATTTTTGACACATTTTTGGGACCAGTTGTCATTTATACAGCAATCTCTGCTATTTAAATGCGCGGATTCCTGTGTAAATGACACTGGCAGTGAAGGGGTTAACAACTAGGTGGCAGTGTAGGGGTTAAGTGTTCCTAGGGGTGTGTTACTAACTGTGGGGGGGGGTGTGGCTGTGATTTAGTAAACACTGATCTCTGCTCTAAGCACAGGGAGCAGAGATCGGTGTCACTAGTTGCTAGGCAGTACGGGGAGATGCGGAAGTAAGCAGCATCTCCCCGTACTGCCTAGCAACTAGTGACACCGATCTCTGCTCCCTGTGATTTGAGCAGAGATCAGTGTTTACTAAAGCCATCCCGTGAGACGATTGCGGGTATTCCCGCGGCAAACGAGTCCGCGGGACCCGCGACCGGACTCACGGGGGTCCCGACCGGCGCGCACGCGGTGGCACGGCGCCATTCTTAAAGGGGATGCACCTGTACGCCCTTTTGCCTGTCTGTGCCATTCTGGTCGATGTACATCGTCACACGCCGGTCGGGAACCGGTTAAAGCAAACTCCCCCATCCATCCAGTGTCTCCATGCTTTATTTTGTTGAGACATCAATTTGAAAAAAACACCCCCCCCCCCCTAGCATTTCTGGCCGTGGCCATCTTATATAAGGGCAGATGATTCATGTAGCATTTACTTCCTGGAATCCACCTGCGCTAAGCTCAGGTATGCAAGCAGGAGAGGGTGTGCTTAGCTGAGAAAGCCCCTCTTCCTCTCCTCCCCTCCTGAAGACTCCTGGGATGTAGGACATCATTTGCCAGCCACTTCCTGTCTACATGCATGTGCTACAGCAGAGGCTGCAAGTCCCTGGTCAGGGCAGGCTTCCTGATGGGGACAATGGTGAAAAATTCTGTGTCATGTACATCAGTATAAGGTCCACTAGAAGCACATGTGACAGAGTGACAACACAGAATATTCTCACAAAATGATACCATGTCTTGAAGGAGAAAAAAAAAAAAAACATAAGTGTGGCAACACAGGGAAGCAATTGGGAGACAGGGACAGAGTGTTGTCACCCTATAACAGGAAGTGCCTGAACGACCTTTATGCCATCACTGTAATAAAAGCTGCAGATGTAAAAATAATGAAAATTGCTTTTGAAATTACATTAACTTGTAATATTAGCTTTTGGGATGATCCTGTATAATATAGAGATGGCAGCCATTTGGTTCCCTGAGGCCATTTTTTTTTTCCAGAATGCTTTGCAATGGTTGAGCACACAGAGGGGGGCAATATGTGGCTCATGTCAGATCCAGGCTTGATACACAAGAACAGTTGTGACTTTCTTTGTAGAGTGCAGAGCACCAGCCGGGGTGTAATTGGGAAGGTCGGCGACCTTTGCCTGCTCCCTGACTCTCCTGGGGATCAATATAAAAAAAGACCACCAGGCTTGTTTAATTTAATGCAAAGCTGCAAATAGTAACAACTATTACCACCTTGGGGTGATTTGATAAGATAATGGGGTTTGTACAGCAGAAACACATAAGATAGAAATAAAGATCAATGGATAAGATAGAAATATAGATCGAGAGATAAGATAGATAGATAGATCTTTATTTCTATCTTATCTCTCAATCTCCATTTGTATCTTATTTATTTATATCTATAAATAAGATACAACTAGAGATCGAAAGATAATATAGATAGATAGGTAGAAATAAAGATCAATGGATAAGATAGAAAAAGAGATCGAGAGATAGATAAAAATAGAGATCGACAGATACGATAGAGAAAGATAGATAGATACAAAGATCAATAGGTAGACAGAAATAGAGATGGATGGATAAGACAGAAATAGAGATCGGTAGTCAGATAAAAATAGGGATCAATCGATCGATAAAATAGAAATAGAGGTCATGAGATAGAAATCAAGATAGATAGATAGATAGATAGATCTTTATTTCTATATATCTTATCTCTCAATCTCTATTTGTATCTTATTCATTGATCTTTATTTCTATCTATCTATCTATAAATAAGATAGAAATATAGATCGAAAGATAATATAGATAGATAGGTAGAAATAAAGATCAATGGATAAGATAGAAATAGAGATCAATGGATAAGATAGAGATCGAGAGATAAATAGATAGATAGATACAAAGGTCAAAAGAACAATAGGTAGACAGAAATAGAGATCGATGGATAAGACAGAAATAGAGATCGGTAGATAGATAAAAATAGGGATCAAATCGATAGATAAAATAGAAATAGAGGTCGAGAGATGAGCTAGAAATCAAGATAGATAGAAATAAAGGTCTATCTATCTTATCTCTCAATCTCCATTTGTATCTTATTCATTGATCTTTATTTCCATCTATCTATCTATAAATAAGATAGAAATAGAGATCGAAAGATAATATAGATAGGTAGGTAGAAATAAAGATCAATGGATAAGATAGAAATAGAGATCAATGGATAAGATAGAAATAGAGATCAATGGATAGATACAAAGATCAATAGGTAGACAGAAATAGAGATCGATGGATAAGACAGAAATAGAGATCGGTAGATAGATGAAATAGAGGTCGAGAGATGAGATAGAAATCAAGATAGATAGATAGATGGATCAAGAAAAAATATAATAGATAGATAGATAGATAGATAGATAGGATAGGACAAAGACATGCTGGTAGGTAATTGGCTCCTGTCTATATTGGGCCTAGTATGTGTATGTATGACTGTGAGTTGGGGACCTTAGATTGTAAGCTCCTTGAGGGCAGGGACTGATGGGAATGTACAATATATAGTATATGTACAGACCCCACGGCCATCGGCCTCCGGGGTCCTCTACATCTCTATAGTCGGGGAACTGAATTAACTTAGTTTTGTTAAAGATTGGGGCAGACTTGCTCAGATCCATGGAATAATTCTGAAATGATCATTTATTCTCTCAGTTATAGTGCTGGTTGTTGTGTTATTTGTTTTTGTTTTGGTATTTATTTGATTTTGTTTCTTTATTACTTTTATGCTCGATCTGCTCCCCCCCTTTCTTCCTCTCCGCCTCCTCTTCCCTTTTGTACCACCACCCCCTCCCTTTAGTATGTAAGCTCTATGAGCCGGGCCCTCCTGTTCCTTCTGTATTGAACTGTACTGGAATTGTGCTGTCCCCCCCTCTACATTGTAAAGTGCTGTGTAAACTGTTGGCGCTACATAAAGCGTGAATAATAATAATAATTCTTTGTATGCCCGCAGATTTTACATTTTTTTTTTTCCCCTCCTGAAGTTCTTCTTTAACATAGGCTCTTTGTGGACACATAAAGCACACCCCCAATTGGCTGCAACTGGTAAACATAGCATATGCAATATTTTATATGAATAAAAATATTTTTTTAAACACTTCAGCCCCGGACCACTTTGCAGCCAAAGGACCAGGCCCCTTTTTGCGATTCGGCACTGCGTCGCTTTAACTGACAATTGCGCGGTCGAGCGACGTGGCTTTCAAACAAAATTGGCGTCCATTTTTTCCCACAAATAGAGCTTTCTTTTGGTGGTTATTTGATCGCCCCTGCTGTTTTTATTTTTTGTGCTATAAACAAAAATAGAGCGACAATTTTGAATACACACGATCGGAAAAACGTCCTGCACGATCCTTCGGACTGTTTCCATCGAAATTCCGACCGTGTGTACGCCGCATTTCACTTTCGGAAAAGGAAAAAAAAAATAAAAGTGTGCACAGCAACAGATATTGAAAGAAAATGAAAAAAAAATATGATTTAAAAAAAAATTGGCGCAATCCAGTCAATCCCAGTTAGGCCCACGACCACCTTTGCCTTTTTCAATTGCAGAGTGCACTAAGCTGTATAATAAAATAAATAAGTAAAAATTACTCCCAAGAACTAAAAAAATAAAAACGACCAAATTAAAGTAATAAAATTAAAAAAAATAACATAAACGAAATACCCAGTGATCACTGGAGGATTTTCTTGCTAGAAACAGCATCAAAAATGTTTGAGTACCGTATACATTATCTTTCCATTGCACTGTTTTGATCTCTTTTTCATATATAGCTCTCATTAACAGTATGACTTATTATGGAAAAAATGTTTTAGATCCATGTCTTTATGTATGTTTGTACCCTGGTATTTGTCCGAATTAAAAGTTATTTAACTTAAAAATGCACCAACTGTTTTTTTTTATGTGTTTTTTTATTTTTTGTTGTAGAATAGAACATAAAGTTTAAAAAAATATACAATAAAACAATATTAAAATAATGTATTATGTTACAATATAAAAATTAGCATAAACCTTAGGGGTCCATTTATACATTATTTTTCGCACAAGATTTACACAATTAAATCTAATAAGAGAAATGTAAGGATCTTTGAGTGAAAAAGTGTGTGAATCACATGTGAAATCATTTATACATCGACCCCTTGGCTGTCTGTAGGAACCCACAAACATAAAATGGTCAGAAGATTCAACTGCTTTTAATCACTTTTAATAAATTCTTCCCTAAAAATTCACTTTTTTACCTTTTCACTTTTTGTTTTAATTAAATGCAATACAAATCCGTATGCTTCTTATTATTAATTGGTAGAAACTGTCCCCCCCCTCCCTTACCTGTCCCCCTCTCCCCCTCTTTCATTTTACCTGTCCCCCAAAAAGCAGTCCATCCTAGAGATGGGCTTCAAAGCAAACAAATGCTACCAGGCCCAACAGAAAACTGGGGAATGATCGCAGCTTAAACAACCATTTGAAGGACCTTACGTCCCAAGCTGCCATCAGATGAGGCTTCTACATTGAGCTGGTAGAACTTAATAAATGGTTATGGTGGTAATGCGCTAGGTGTTTGCACCCTCCTGTGCGTGTTTTTCACAGTGTGTTGAAGATTACCCAGTCTGAGGAGGGCAGCATCGCGTAAAACATTACTTGCCCAGATGTTACTTGTAGTGCCTTGGTCTGAGCGCTGAATGGTTTGGATCTTTTTGGGCGACATTTATTTGTTTTATTTACAATTTTTTATATTTTAGCTCTGTATAGGTGGCTAATCAATATTGTTTGGCACCAGATTTGGGTGTTATAATACAGCAATTGTGGAAATATTGGTTTAAATATTACTTCCCAGTGCCAAGGCTTCTGGAATTGGCTCAAGATGTAGTGAACTTGAGGGGGTCACCCTTCCTGTGTCCGAGCAGCAGCAGAATATCCCTGGGATTTGGAGGGGGGGTCTCCACAGGCTTCAGCCTCTCTGATACACATTGAATTTTTAGCGTGAGCCTACAACAGTGACTTCCAGTGAGTGTAATCCGTTTGCCCACGGCTCTGATTGGGAACATTCATACGGAGAGTCAAAAGAGATTAACCACAAAGCTTGGGGAAATTCAATTACACTTAATCCAAACAGCAAAAAAAACGAACATTGCGTGAAGAGGAACAATTGTTGAAACAGGTGTATTCATTTTAACAAATAATAATAACAAGCCGCTGAACGGACTCGGGGAAGAATGACTGGAGCTAGGTGATGCTCGGTGCTCATACGACGAAGACTTTCTCTTTAGAGGGACTGCCAAAAACGAATGTAGTATTCAGAATCCTTTTCTGCCACTGAGGACAAGATCAACTGTACTTCAGCAGGAAAGACAGATCAGATATTTCCATTATAAAAGGTTTTAGGACTTTCTATAAAGCTGATATTAAGCAACTCCTATTGCAAAGTATATCGAAAAAGCAAAAATAAGATTTTTGTACACACGCCACAAAATCCTTATTTTTTTTAATTTTTAGAGTCTGTTGAGGAAGTCTGTTACCTACGGGTCCATACTGCTGCCTACAGAAGGATTGGACGTGGGCAAACTAAAAAGTGTAGGCCACCTGACCCTCGTGGTTCCCCGTTAACGGCATAGGCTTTCCCCTCAGTGACTCAATAGCCTACCGTTTTTAAATTCATGATTTTTTAGCAAGTGTCTACCCCCTGGGTGCTTTCTCAGTGCTTTAGGACATGCTTTATTTTCTGGGTCATTTTACTCTTGTAGATTCCTTTGGGTATTTGTTTACATTTTATTCCATGTAACTGCTGCAAAGACCTGATTTTTGTTAACTTGGTTGGCCCTCATTGTTGTGTGTATGTGTTACTATAAATAAAGAATTAAAAAAAGAAGTGTAGGACACCCAAGGATGACCCCTCCTACTAGAATGTCTCGATTTAGTAGCAAAGCAGTATCGAGAACATAACACAAAAGGAGTGGGGGGACTCAATGTAATCCAAAGGATATCAAGGAAAGCCCAAAAATACAATTTTTTTTTCTCGTTCTTTGAAGGACACAAGAAATCTTTCACTTTCCGGACAAAAGCAGTCCATCATAGAGATGGGCTTCAAAGCAAACAAATGCGACCAGGCCCAACAGAAAACTGGGGAATGATCGCAGCTTAAACAACCATCTGAAGGACCTTACGTCCCAAGCTGCCATCAGATGAGGCTTCTACATTGAGCTGGTAGAACTTAATTCAAGTGACTAGAAGACCAGTTTGCAGCCTTGTAAATTAAGGAAACTGTTGCTTGATGCCGAAAAGCCCAAGAAGTTCTAGAAGGGTGAGCCTTGACAAGAAATGGTGGAACCTGACCTTTGAGACCATAAGCTTGTAGGACAGTTTGTCTGAAGCAACTAGAGATGGTGGAGCTAGAACCCTCTAAGGGACCATCTGGAATGGCAAAAAAGAAAAGCGTCCTTCCGGAAGAAGCAGGGGTTGAAAGACGCAACAGTCTAAACCACACCTGGACAACAGAGGGAAATCTCCTTTGGCAAACTGAGGGACTGAGGAATTTTGTCCTGGTTGAGGTGAAAGGAGGAATCTACAGGGGTCCAAACAGCACCCTGTCTCTGTGAAAAACTAGAACATGTTGTTTCTTGCAGGATAAGGTCATCAGTTCAGGCACTCAGATCACAGAGGTGATGTCTAAAAGAAAAAAACCCTTGTGGGTAATAGTAGAGAGAGGAATGTCTCTATTGGGTTAAAATGTTGGCTTCTAAAACAGACAGAACCAGATTTAGATGCCATAGATTCACAGAGGAATGAATAGGGGGAGCTATATGGGAGACTCCAAGGAGGCCAATGGTCTCTGAATGGTCTCTGAAACAAGACAGAAGGGCAGAAACCTGACCTTTGATAGTGCTGAGAGCCAAACCAAATCAGGCTGCAGAAAGAAGAGGATTTGTCCTAATTTGTTTATGCTTCAAGTCGCCTCTCGGTACCCATTGAAGGGAAGTGCTGTTTCATGCGAGTTGCCTCACCAGAGTCAGTGATGTTCCCTTCATTGCTTTGTATAATTAGGATTTGTAGTCCAAGCGCCTCTTTGATGTGCCCCTTTTGAAATGTCTATGGCTGGGATATACACGGCAGACAAGGCTGGAATTTGAAGCTCTGCCCAGCAAAGAATGCAATTTTCCTGTATTGCCACAGCAAGGCTCTGGTCCCTATGTAATGGTCTATGTCTCTTGTGGCATTGTCTGACTGAACCTGGATTAGATGACCCTTCAGTAGAATGGTCCAATGCTGCAGAGAAAACCAAATCACATGAAAAATCCTAGGATATCGATTGTGAGACAAGACTTCAATGACAACCAAGTTCCCTGCACTGATAAGTTGCTCAGGACTCCTCAGCCCAAAAAGCATCCATCACAAGAAATGAGAAGATGCAGGAGCACACTTGTTGCCTCTGTGGTCAGAGTCATCAAATAACTGGTTGATTTGGCCACAGTCTTGTATTACTGTAGTCGAAGCCTCAGCCAAGAGGGAAGAGGAACTGACCACACACGACGAGATAAGATGGACAACAAAGATGGAATAGACTTTAGCAGAAGACAACAGGATTCCATGACGCAGACGCCGGCTGCATTAGAAAGGACCATGCAAGCAGCCCTGGAGTCATTAGTAAAGTGTAGGCTTAGGGCACTCGGAACAGTGGGACTGCCCTTCCTCTCCCATGTCTAGAATTTGAAGTGCTGCAACCACATGGCAGTAAGGCAACAAAAGACTTATGCCCCATACACACGGTCGGAAATTCCGACAACAAAATCCGTCGGATTTTTTCCGACGGATTTTGTCTGACACTGGTGTTGCAAACACACGGTCGGACAAAGTTGTCGGAAAATCCGATCATTCTGAAAGTGGTGACGTTCGTTGCGTACGACAGAACTACGTAGAGGCTAGTAGCCAATAGCTTTGGTCTTGTAATTTGATCTGAACATGCGTGGCACTTTGTCCGTCGGAATTCGCTACACACGATCGGAAAAAGTGTGATCGGACTTTGTTGTCGGAAAATTTGAGAGCAGGAGATAAAACTTTGTCAGTCGGAAAATCCGACAGAAAAAGTCCGATGGAGCCTACACACGGGAATTTCCGACAACATTGTCTGATAGGACATTTTCCGTCGGAAAATCCGACCGTGTGTACGGGGCATTAGGGTACAAGGCAAGACCTCACGTATTCATGAAACCTAGACAACTGTAGCAGATGGATGTTGGACGGCTGGAGGTGACCAAAGTTACCGTAGGCGGGAAACATAAATGGACTGAAGATTGAAATCCCTAGTAGCTGTTTAAAAAGCAGGACCAGCTTTGGGGAAATACTTTGTCAATGCCGTATACCAGGAATAAGCGCAAAAATCACGGGCAACATTTCACCGACCCAGCGGTAGACGTCAGCACTCAGTCCTTCTAACCCCTTCCACAGTGAATGCAGACAGGAAACATGAAATTCTAAAAAGGCACCCAGAGTCCTATGTACTTGAGATAGATTCCGTT
Source organism: Lithobates sylvaticus (assembly GCA_028564925.1). Lineage (NCBI taxonomy): Eukaryota > Metazoa > Chordata > Amphibia > Anura > Ranidae > Lithobates > Lithobates sylvaticus. The sequence continues at coordinate 22,035,770 of CM053032.1, forward strand.
GTTTGGCCTGACTGGCCCCACCTCACAAAGTGTGTCTTTACAGACAGGGTAAATGCTGAGGCAATATCAGTGGGCTCTGGACCTGAAAAAAAACTTTCTACAGCTAACTTGTTACCAGAATATATTCTGGACAGCATGGTCTGGATGTGGCGATCCAAAAGCCAGAATGAGGCTGGCCATACTAGATAGTTGTAATCAGAAGGAACAACTCTAGTAGGAGTGTACAGTCTTGACTGAAGAAAAAAGGGTTGAAAAGTAAGAAAAATGTACACACATGGTGGTCTTGCCCCCGTCTTGTAAGATTCTGGTCAAGGGTCTTCGGCCTATTATCCTCCCTATTTCATGTCCCCTTCCACAAGGACCCCAAATTTGCATTACTCCATTGCCCGCTCCCAGGCCTTTTCTCACACCAACAGAAACTAGCCACATATCTATTTATCGTAGCCAAGCGAACAATAGCCAGGGCTTGGAAAAAACCTTCTGTCTCATTTGCAGAGGTAAAGAACACCCTGTCGACCCTTATGATCCATGAAAAAATATCCAGCGTCCTCCACGACTCTCATGCAAAATTTCTTAAGGTATTGGCCCCGTGGTGGTCCTTTACATTCCCCAATCTAAATTCGACTAGTCTAGGTCTCTAGATTTAATTTGACCCCGCTTCCAGCCTGAGAGACCCCCTTCTCTCGTCCCCACCTTCTCCCTGTCTCTAGACCTCTTGCCCGCTGCTCTGTTCTATACCTATCATTCCCCCCCCCCCCTCGTTTTTTTTGTCTTGTTTTGTGTTTTTTTTTTCTTTATCTGTTTTTTTACAGTTATTTTGCTTTATTTTTGGTGTATTTTACATTGCTTTTTCCCCTTGTTGTGCGGACAACCCCGCATTCCCTTGCCCGCCTTAGCCCCTGGGTCTCATGACTCGGGCATAACACACTGGCCCCTGACTCTAGCTGGTGGGCCGGTGTTAGTCTATACCCTCATAATATATGTCTTATTATGTACTTGTATGTGAACCTCCTTTTTATGTTTTCTGTTCATATCCCCTGTGTGGGAACTTGTTGCCTGGTTTTTCCCTTGTTCGTATTTCTTGTCAAAAGTAGTTTATTTAAGTACAAGGAATGTATACAAGCCCTTGTTCGTATTTCAATAAAAAAACATTGTACCAGAAAAGTAAGAAAATGTGATGCTAGCAAATATAATTAATCTACCGTATATACTCGAGTATAAGCAGAGTTTTTCAGCACATTTTTTTTGTGCTGAAAATGACCCCCTCGGCTTATACTTGAGTCAAGCACAGAGAATGACATTTTCCAATCCAACTTTGCAGCCCCGTATCTCGGGGCCACTAGGTGATAAGAACACTAAATGGATTGGATATGTTGTAGTGCTAGTTCCACTGGGTTTGCACACCAAATTTGGGGTTCTTAGCCCTAAGTGACCCTGAGATCCAGGGCCCAAAAATCGGTCAACTGTGTCCATTTGCAGCAATGTAATTTCGGGACCCTTTAGGTCCAGAGACCCCAAATTTTGGCTGCAGCTAGGGGGGCATTTAGGAACCCTTAACTACCAAGTTTGAAGTTCAGGGGGACCTATGGCTGCAAATGGGCACAGTGAGGCATGCAAATGGGCACAGTGAGGCTGCAATGGGCATTGTTGACCCTCTTTTCCACTTACAGTAGCTGCGCATTTCTCACCCTAGGCTTAAACTCGAGTAAATAAGTTTTCCCAGTTTTTTGTGGTAAAATTAGGTGCCTCGACCTATATTCGGGTCAGCTTATACTTGAGTATATACGGTAATTGTAGCACAGGTAGGTATGAGCATAAGTAGGTGGTGGTGGGGGGGTTGAGGGAAAGCATTTTTTTTTTTTTTAATCAGATTACACATCATCGATAATAATCAATGCATTTACGCTCAATCTTGTCTATAAGCTTCACTTACTTTGTACTTTCCAGTGTCTTCTGCATCTTCTTGGTCATTCTTTCGATAGCTGCCTGCTTCTTGTTTTCTGGAAGCAAGTCAACTTTATTCAAGATGACCACCATCTTGTTGCAGGCAATCTGACCTATGACCAGACACTCAGCCGACTGCGTCTGCATTCCTTTCGTCACATCGACGACCAGCATCATCAGATCGATAATCTGCGCACCTGCCCAGGAAGAGACAATAAAAACGGTCAGAGCTTCAGCTACAGAAGGCGACAATGTGGAAATATCTTAAGAAGTAGTAAGGAGCAACCTTCTCAGATTTGACCTAAGGTGAAAAATAGGTTTAGCTACCAACCTAAATTCTGTGAGGGACATCTACAAGTACTGATATATTTAGATGTAGCGATTTTTTTTTTTAGGCTTCATTTATCTGGTCTTCTACCAGCTTTCTTAAAGGGATCAGATCTGCCAACATTAGTTAAGAGGAACAAGTCAAGACTAAGGACCACTTTGTACATTCCATGTCGGCTGCGTAGTGTTTTGTGCCATGTATGATGCTTCCAGACAGCCCATTGATTTTGAATTCTGACCTCACGTCACTGTAAGATACATTGATGTGGAGGTCAGCAGAAAGAACCAGGGAGAGAGCCGCCGGGGACCATGGAGATGGACACTCTTGGATGTGTAGGTTTCCCAGTAGACCTCGCAATAGAGCAGCATTGTCCAGTGCGCGTGGAAGTAAATCTACAGTGGTTGTAAACCTCAGACATGAAATATGAACAAAGCATATCCCTCTATAGTGTGTACTTGTCTCAATTAAGAGCATTAAGTGGCACTTTTGTCTGCTGCCTCCTTCCTCTGCTATCAGCATGAATCACTTCTGACAAGTTTTCCCTTACACCAAGAAAAAAATGGTGACAGCCTCAGCTCTGTTCCTGTGTGGAGTGGGGTGTCCCTTCCCTCCAATCAGCTCTCAGAGCTCTCCTCACTAAGCTCTGCAGACTGTAACTACCTTTTTTTTCAAATTCTCAGACAAGCTTTATAATTCGGCACATTGAATGGATACAGAGAAGAGAAGGCCTTCAGAAAAAGAGGTACAACTTATGTAGGAGTATTTGCTTCATCTGTGTATAACCTGAGGCCAGTCACTTGACTGGGTATATGTAAGGGTTTACAGACACTTTAAAGTGGTTGTAAAGTCAAAAAATTGACTTTTACCTACAGGTAAGCCTATAATGAGGCTTACCTGTAGGTAAAAAAAAAAATAATATATTAATATATATATATATATATATATATATATATATATATATATATATATATATAATATATATATATATATATATATATTATATATATATTATATATATATATAAATAAAATATTCCCCGTGCAATGCGCAGCTGACTGCAGCAGCGCATGCGCACGGGGGATTCTCAGCTCAAAGGCCGGCAGAATCTGAACCCTGCCGGGAAGAAGTCTCCCGTGACGACATCTCGGCTCCGGCCACTCACAGCGCTGTAGTCGCGATACCCGGAAGACACGCCGCGGCAGCATTTCAGCTAGCTCGGCGTGGACCAGGTGAGTCACCGACGCCTCGTTCTAAGGTAAGTATTTCATAATGAGTTAGTAGGCGGTTCATACTAGCTCATTATGCCTTTTCCCTTACAGGTGTGTTAAAAAAAAAAAGTTTCAGCGGGTGTACTCCCGCTTTAAGTATTTACACTCTCCTTTGCAAGTACTGTATTTTCCTGAACGCTATTTAGTACATAGGCAGGGTCACGTAAAGTGCACCTGTGCACAGACTATGTACAATAAAGCATTTATCATTTACATATTCTTAACAAGCGGTAAAAGCAATAAAATAGGGGAAATGGCTTCTGAACTTCCAACTCAAACATTTTCATTCTAAGCGCCTCGAGTCAGGAGGACTTTGTAGAGATTTAAAACCCTTTGAAACCCTTTGCATGCTTTACACCTGATTTCGCAGCTCTATAACATTCTCCTGTTCCATGCGTTTCCTAACTGCTCCTTTTATATACAAGACAGGGAGAGGGAACTGGGCCATTCCATTCAGGAGTAAGATTGGAACAAAGCATTCCTCCTTCAAATAGCAAGCTAGTCAAACGCAGGAAAGAAACTTCAAGCTCCTATCCTGTTGGTACAGGAGCCCGGCCTCTACACAAGATTATAACATTAATTCCTGACCACTGCTGAAGATGTGAAGAACAGGGTGGCAACTCTATTACACGATTACTATTACTCTATTTGGTGGGCCTGTCCGCATATTCAGCCTTTTTATGCCAAAAAATATTCCAACTATGTCAACTGATCAGGGGTGGATCCTTGCGTCAGACTCCAGAGGTTGCACGCCTATCAATGATACCCAGGGCAATCGCTAATCATAAGAAAGGTATTCTTCTATTATCTTCTGTTTGCAGGTCGTTCCTTGATCCCCAGGCATTGGAAAACCATGACTCCTTCTGTTAGGGAATGGGTTGAGGAACTCAACTGAGTAATGAGGATGGAGGAGCCAACTGCCAGTCCCTATTAACGATCACCAAGGTTTGTGGCTTTGTGGATTATCAGCCAAACTCCAGCCATTCCTTTAAATTTTCCTGTGGGACCATGGTTTTCTTTTGCTGGTGGTCTCAATGGCCTCCAAGGTAGGATTTCCCCTCTTCCAAATCTCTATTCTCTCTTTTTTTCTGCCGTATTTCAATTCTTTTTGAAAGTCCTCTTATACTGTGGGTATGAGATATAGCTGCCTCATTGAATAACTATGTCAAATAATTTTTTTTTTTTTTTTGTTCGTTCATCTTACCATGAAATAACCTGAGGCACCTTGGCAGCTCCACAGTGTTTCCCTTTGCGTTTTCTAAATACTATTTGTCATCATGCTCTGTGGCTCAACAGTTCGACCTGCAAAATAATGGTCATGTTTCTTCTTCTCTATGCATTTTTTCTTTTCAGCATCTTTGTATGTGTATTTTTTTTTTGTACTGTTTGAAAACCTAATAAAGCCTATTCTTTAGAAAAAGGAAAAAAAAGGTTTTATAACAAGCCCACGTCGATTGCTGCAGCTGCTAAAACTGTGGAGTAATTCATCTTCAAATTTCAAAACAGAGGAACTAAAATCAACTCAACTCATTCTACAAATGTTATCCTGGCAGCAGAAACCTGGTAACCCATCCCTTGAAAACGTTACGTGACTGTAATGCAACGCGTCGGGAGGAGGAGCCTAGTGACGTCACCGCAGAACGCAGAGTGTGGACGAGCAGGGCATCCAGCCCTGTAGTAAAAGCCTGACAAGCATTCGGCTACCGCTGTACCATTACCGGGTGTATGTGAGTAGAATACCGCTCACTGGTTACAGCACACACACACATTTCTTTCTAGGAAATACTGCGCAATGGTGTATGTTTCTTTCTCTCCCCATATGCAAACTGACTGGAAGTGCCTGTAAGCACAGCGCAAAAGACAGAAAACGAAAAACACCTGGAGATGTCAGCAGAAAAAAGGAAAGTGTCAGTTTATTTTTATTTTTATTTTTTTCTTCTTTTACTTGTGCACCATTCTTATTGTGAGCAGCAACTTCCTGCATTCAATCTCCTTTTTTGCATGTAATGTTAAAGATTGATCCAGCCTGGTAGGATACTGGGTAAATGCATAGGAATACTCTTTACTAATTTGAGTATCGGCGGCTGAAATCAATACAGCGGTTATTTATATATTAATTAACCTCATTTTTATATACTCAAATAATTGTTCATTTATTGGCACTAGCTCTACATTGAGCAATAGGTAACTGATACCTTTCATTAGCAATCATTTAAGTGCCTCATTCAATCAGGATAATTATCAAAAGATGCTTCAGGATCTACAGGAGTAAATTGACAGATTTATATCCATTATTTTAACCCTCTATCCAAACAACCTTTTGGGGTCTAAAAACGTATTTTAAATCACCGCACTACACAGGTTTTATATACATCACGGTTTATATACCACATAATCCAAGTGTTGTACAGGTTTATTGAATTTTGTTATAAGGTTGATATAAGCGCACTCATCACACATTTATTTGTGTACTTTTAACATATCACTCACGTGTGGGAGCACTTTTTTATGGGTTTGCAGCTATATCATTTGGCCATCTTAAAACATTAATGGTCCTCTGATTTTAATCCTCACTAGCGCTTAAGTATTCCATTATTTTATTCTGGTAACCTATTAGGCCCCATGCACACGAGACGCCGATGCAAACTCTGCTGAACGCATGTTTTAAAAAGCAGAAACCTGCATTTAAAAACGCGTGTTTTGCGGCGTTTTCATGCCGCGTTTGCGTCTATAAGCGATTGTAAAGATAACATCATATAGACCCTCCCCAAGCTCAGAAAGCATGTTTTATTAACTATTTCTGCCATTTTGATCAGAGTGAGCAGCAGAGAGAGCAGTTGTACACTTGCATTTGCCTCTCTTTCTGTGTTTTTTTTTTTTTGGAAATGGATCCCATATTGAATATATGTCAGGAAATGCTCCTGATGTTGCTCTTGATGAGGCAGCAATGTCGTCGCAAATTGCGTGAGAGGTCCAGAGTCAGAGCTTGTCGATATTGGACCCATCCGTTGATGGCACAGCGAATGTCCGTTGGATATTTCACAAAACATGGTGGGGGGTTGGGCCTGACTAGACATGGGTATGCAGGTTTTTCTTTGTGAAAAAAATACATTGCTATGCTTTGGTCAGATTAGGTGGAGTCACTGATTAGATTAGAAATTGGATGAAGGGTTGGGGCAAAGAAGTGAAGGCATTCCTCATTGTCTAAGCCGCCTAAAAAACTAGAGTTTTTTTATGGCATTGCATCAGTGAGTATATATGCTCTATGAACTATCTAAAGTAATTACGACATTTTAAACCAATTTTTTCTTGTATTTTTTATGGTTTACCATCATATTTCTGAGTTTTCTGGTCCAAAAAATTGGGTTCCTTTAGAAAAAATGTTTATAAACGCAAAACGCGGCTAAACTCGGGTGCCGCGTTTAGTCGAGTTTTGCGTCTGAAATGTGGAAAAGCAAAGTGTCTGAACCCATTTTTTTACTTCTGGAAAAACGAGGTTAAACGCAACTGCATAAGAATGGGAAAAAAACAAGACTGTGTACATGGACACATAGGATAGCATTGCATGCGTTCAGGGGCAGTTGAAAAAAAAAAAGTGTCCAACTGCCTCTGAACGCGCGTTTAACAGCGTCTCGTGTGCACGGGGCCTTAGAATACAACTGAAACCTGACTTCAGAGTAATTGGTGTGATCATTAAAGTAGCATTAATGCCTCCCCCTTTTTTATTTGAAGTATCCACTTACACCAAGTCAACTTACAGCACCAACAATTTTGTGGAGAACATATCCCCAATCTTATACTTTTTGTAGCCACATGTCAGTGCTATTGGCTTTAACTTCTGGTCGGGGGGGCGGGGAGTGTGCATCGTAGAGGTCACATGATCAGCGGTACTAGTCCCTCATCCCACTTGTGCAGTACATGCTCCTCCCTGTCCCAGGCTTGCCCACCTCAGCTGTACATTCAGCCCTTCTTTCTCTTTGCTAAAATAGCACATGTGCGCCCTGGCAAGTATTGAAGCATGCACACCCCAGTTGCATCACCATGGTCCCATGACCACCATCTCCAGTGTCTTGGGAACAAGGCACATGTGCCCTCCATCACAGGCTTAAGAATACACACAAAGGTGGCTCCACAGAACCCTACAAGGCAGTGGAGGCATTCTCAAGATAGCAATGAAGAAGTGAGAAACCTCCAAGGCAGGAAGCACACAAGTGACAAGCTACAGACGGAAGGCGAAGAGCAAACACTGCAAATCCTGTACAAAACTAACACTCTTGTCAGTGATACAGATAGGAAAGGCCCTCAAGACTGAGTCCATGTGCAGGCTCCTCTTCAATCTTGTCATTAAGAATAGGGTAACCACCACTGAAAACCCCCACACCATGTACAACATCGGCCTTGCTGCCCACTTTAGTTCAGTAGTGGGCAGACCAATACTGAAATACAAGCAGAAGAAGGCAGCGCTCTGCTAGTTTGGCTGTATTTCTTGTGGATCACAGCAGTGCTTGGCAGACAGCGGGCCGAAGTCCGCTGTCTGCTGAAGTCACAGAGCTGGTCCACGCTTGGGCAAGATCGCGACAATAGAGTCAATGAATGAATGACTTGTATAGGGCTGAAACAACTAATCGATTAATCGACAACTAATCGATTATGAAATTAATCGATTACTATTTTCATAATCGATTTAATCGGCCAGTAACTTAATGGGGTTAAAAAAAAAAAAGAGCCCTTTATAGTACAAAAAGAGAAAATCGCTACTGCAAATATTACTTTTACAGTTCTACAGTAAAAAAATTAACCCCTTACAGTAGTGATTATCTGCTTTTTTGTACTATAAAGGGCTCATTTTAGTTTTTTTTAACCCCATTTATGTTACTAAACGTCTTAGACCTGGTTCACATCACACACAGTTCATTTAACATGGTTTCCTATGGGACACGATCACATCTATGCTTTTTTCAGCCGCTGCGTATTTGGAAAGGGTCAGGGACTTTTTTTTTAACGCAAAATGGTGCTTTTTTTGGTTCAATATACTTCAATGGAGAAGCTGCAGAAAAGCATGTAATGCATTTTTTGCAGCAATTTGTGTTTTTTAATTTGCACAACAATTGTCCAAAAAACAGTATGTCTCTTCTAATAGTATATACAGTATATCTCTTCTGTCTGTTATTCTCAGAGTGGCTTTTAATATATTGCTCCCTAACCATGGTTGGTTGTTTATATTTACCACTGCATAGAGATACAGTATTTAAGAATAGATTGCCTTTTTTAACTTTACATATTAACTAAATTATACACCACACTTTTTTTTTAAGGTTATTAACCGATTAATCGAAACAATAATCGGCCAACTAATCGATTATGAAAATAATCGTTAGTTGCAGCCCTAGACTTGTATAGCGCTACCTATGCAAACTGAATCGCCTCAGGGCGCTTTTTGCCACTGGTGTCCATCTGTGGTATAGCGAGGTCCTTGCCCTGTGGGGTCCCGACACGCTGACGCTTAGAGTCAGGGTCCGGCAGAGTCCGGCACCCGGCTCACCCTCCACAGCTCAGTGCTTCAGTGAGTGGGGGGGGGGTCAGAGCAGAGAACGGTGACAGTCACTAGCCCTCTGCTTACGGAGCCCTGAGAATCAATCGATCGGCGGCGTTAGATCGCTTGGTTCCCAATGTTAGAGCCGGCGGGGGACCGATGCTGCATTCACCTAGGTAGGTATGATAGTGAAAAAAATAAAAATAAAAAAATCAGATACATCTCTTCTAAATAAAACCAAATGTCAATGTGCTCACAAAAGGTACACGAGCAAGTGCATGTAACATATCCAGTCCCAACACTGAAAAAGTGTCCATCCACAGGAGCGCAGCTTACTCGTTTCAAGGTCTTAGAGCGCTTTGCCCTTGAAACGCGTAAGCTGAATCCCTGTGGTTGGTCACGTTTTCAGTGTTGGGACTGGATATGTTACATTCACTTGCTCGTGTACCGTTGTGAGTACACTGACATTTGGTTTTATTTAAAAGAGTCTTATGGTAATGCATAATAGAAGTAATGTATTTCTCTTCTCTCCTGGTAGCTAAATAGTGTCAGGAGGGCAAAGGAAATATAAATATATGATGCTGAGGAGGGGAAAATTAAAGTGACCCTGTTACAACTGGGAGAAAATTTAAGTAAAAGCAACCTGTGGAAGAAGAACTTTTATACTTACCTGCCCTGTAGTGAATAAAATGGCCACTCACTAACAGATCTCCTGGCGCTGCTGCTATCGGACACTTCCAGGTTGTGTTGGATAATGTGCCCCTCTATAAAGAGCCGTGGTATCTCCTGCCAACCCCTACATCACCACTGTGTCCCGTGATTTCAGAGAGCAGCGGCGCTTGGAGCTTTGCAAAAGAGCGACGATTTAACTCACCACCCACTGGACGGGCAAGTAGAACAACATTTCTTCTTCCATGGAGTGCTTTTAAAATTCATGCTCTCCCCATGGCACAGGAAAACATCTTGCAATTAAATCCATCCAGGGCTCCAAAGGCAATTATTGTAATTGTGTGAACTGCATTGAACTAATGGCTGAGCACACAGGGTGGCAGCAAGACCCAATGGTCAACTCAGGACAGACAGGTGTTTTAAGGACTATCGTTCTCTGTGTGGCATCTGCTTCTTGTCCAAAACTGAACTTTCACGAGGAAAACTGAATTACATTGGGAATGCCCTTTATGGTACATATTTTACCAGTCTGATCAAAGAACAAAATGTATATGTGTATCTATATATATATATATATATATATATATATATATATATATATATTATATATATATATATATATATATATATATATATATATATTATATATACACACACACACACACACACACACACACACACACACATATATACATATATATATATATATATATACTATAAATAAATAAATCCTAATTAACAGGACTTCAACTACAAGTGAGCCTAATTATTCATTAGCCACTTGACCACCGGGCACTTAAACCCCATTCCTAAGCAGACCAATTTTCAGCTTTCGGTGCCCTCACATTGTGAATGACAATTACTCATACAACACTGTACCCATATGAAATGTTTGTCCTTTTTTTCCATACAAACAGAGCTTTCTTTTGGTGGGTATTTAATCACCGCTGGGTTTTCTATTTTTTGCACTATAAATCAAAAAAGGCTGAAAATTCTGTAAAAAAAAAAAAAAAAAAGAATTCTTTGTTTCTGTTAAAATTTATTGCAGAGTATTGGGTGAGTATTGGCAGAGTACTGTCATAGTATTGGCACTGAGCAGCGCTGTGGGCTGGATCTGTAGTGCCCACAGCGCTGCAAATGATCTCTCCCCTCTCTTCTCACACTGTACCGAGCGGTACTGAGAGGAGAGGGAGGAACCGGTGTCATGGAAATGATGCTGGTTTGATTACAAGTGATGCTCCGGCATTTTACGGAGCGATTATGTGGTAAACGGCCGCTATCAGTGGTCGTTTACTGTGATGCCACGGATGTTCCCGGGTGCACGCCGCAGGGGGCGCGCGGGAGCGCTATTCTGGGAGGACGTCCCACGGGCATCCACCAAGAATAAGCCGATTTAGCCATCTTTCGGCTATGGCCCGGTCGGCATGTGGTTAAACAGGTATCCAGCAGACAGTTGATTATAAAAGGGTGTTTACACAGTTGATTATAAAATGTTTCCCATTTCATGCTGCCAGCAATGCCACCACATGGAAGAGAAATGTCACAAGGACCAAGAAAGAAAATAATTTCTTTACACAAGAAAGGTGAAGGCTACAAGAAGATCTGCAAAGCTTTACTTATCAGTCAGAATATTGTAGCAAAATTGATACAAAAATGTAACAAAGATGGAACTGCAACCATCTCGCAGAGACATCCAGGCCTTCCACAGTTAACACCTCGACAAGAACATCTTCTAATGAGATGGGTTGAAGAAAAAAAAGTCGCCATGCAAGTTCATTGCAGTTAGCTAAAGAAGTAGAAGGCCAAACTGGGGTGATTGTTTCCCGTGACACAATACGGTGTACACTGCAGAGGAATGGCATGCATGGGTGTCATCCACGAAGGAAGCCTCTCCTAAAGCCCATGCACAAAAAAGCCGGCCTAGAATTTGCCAGAGACCATGCTGAAAAAGAAGAAGACCACTAGGACTCTGTACTCTGGAGTGATGAGGCCAAGATGAATGTTTTTTGAACTGATGGCTTCAAAACTCGATGGCGTTGCAAAGGTGAGGAATACAAAGAAAAAATGCAAGGGGCCTACAGCGACACATGGTGATGGCAGTGTCCTTCTGTGGGGGCTTCATGAGCGCTGCTGGTGTCGGGGAGCTGCATTTCACTGATGGCATCAATAATTCACAGATGTACTGCTCTATATTGAAAGAGAAGATGCTACCATCACTCCGTGCCCTTAGTTGTTGTGCACTTTTCCAAGATGATAATGATCCAAAACACACAGCTAAGGCCAATGTTGAATTTCTGAAGACCAGGGTAAAAGTGATTCGGTGGCCAAGTATCTGAACCCAATCGAACACCTAAGGGGGAATTCTGAAGAGAGGAGTTGAGCATAACTCTCCATCCAGCATCCAGGCTCTAATGCCCCCGTAGACACGGTCAGAAATTCCGACAGAAAATGTCCGATCGGACCATGTTGTCAGAAAATCCGCCCGTGTGTGGGCTCCATCTGACTTTTTCCGTCGGAAAAAATTTGAGATCCTGCTCTCAAATTTTCCGACAACAAAATCCGATGGAACTTTTTCCAATCGTGTGTAGAGAATTCCGACGGACAAAGTGCCACGAATGCTCAGATCAAATTACAAGACCAAAGCTATTGGCTACTAGCCTCTACGTAGTTCCGTCGTACGCAACGAACGTCACCACGTTCAGAATGATCAGATTTTCCGACAACTTTGTCCGACCGTGTGTATGCCACACCAGTGTCGGACAAAATCCGTCGGAAAAAATCAGACGGATTTTGTGGTTGGAATTTCCGACCGTGTGTACGGGGGCTAAAAGAGGTTGTTCTTGAAGAATGGAAAAAAGATAGATGTTGAAATCTGTCGCCAACTTGTTCATTCCATGCCTAGAAGACTTGGTGTTGTCCTTACAAATCATGGAGGTCATACAAAATACTAGATGGAGTAGTTGTTATTGTGGTGTGTATTTATTTTTGCATCAACTACCGTATTTATCGGCGTATCACACGCACCGGCGTATAACAGGCACCCAAGTTTAGGAGGGCATTTTAAGGAAAAAAAAAAAGTTTTAGGAGGGAAGTTTAGGGAAAAAAAAAAAAAAAAAAAAAAAAAAACTTACATTTAAGTGCCATTTGCAGCCTTGCCCAGTGCGATTTGCAGCCTTGCCCAGTGTGATTTGCAGCTTGTCAGCGTCATTTGCAGCCTTGCCCAGTGTCATTTGCAGCCTTGCCCAGTGTGATTTGCAGCTTGTCAGCGTCATTTGCAGCTTGCCCAGTGTCATTTGCAGCCTTGCCCAGTGTCATTTGCAGCCTTGCCCAGTGTCATTTGCAGCCTTGCCCAGTGTCATTTGCAGCTTGTCAGTGTCATTTGCTGCTTGCCATGTTTAAATTTGCCGCCTAGAAAGACCGCGCCGCCGGAAAAGACCGAGCGCCCCCGGAAAAGACCGAGCCGTCTGTCCGGCTCCGCTCGCAGTCCCGCCTCCCTGCTGTTTCGGAAGCGAGAGCAGGGAGGCGGGACTGTGAACGGAGCCGAACAGTCAGATCGGTCTTTTTCGTCGGCGCTCGTTTTTTTTTTTTTTTTCAACGACGGTCGATATTTTTCGGCGCCGTTTGATTTTTTTTGTCACTTTTTTTTGGGGATCGGCGTATAACACGCACCCATGACTTTCCCCCGATTTTAAGGGGGGAAAAGTGCGTGTTATACGCCGATAAATACGGTAATTTGAGTAAAACTGAAGACTTTGTAATCTAAGTTATATTATTAACTTTACTTTCATGTAATGAGCTAAACAAATGTTCTATAACCTCAGTTTTGTAAAAAATTGTTCTTGTGCTCATTGAGATATTGATTGAAATTTTACCTTTCAAAGGGGGTGTACTCATTTATGCTGAGCAATGTGTGTGTGTGTATTTATGTAATATATATATATATATATATATATATATATATATATATATAAATATATATATATAATATATATATATATATATATATATATATATTATATATATATATAATAAATATATATATATATATATATATCTCAGCGGTGAATTACTTGTATTTGATGCACCAAGTGATTCACCTCTGGTTTCACTTTTCACAGCGGCTTTTTTCCCCAATTTCTACAGATCCATCATAGAGAATAAAATTCATGAGTCATGAGAAGATAAGGCTCTAGGAGTAGGATAGAGCAACGGCTTAAGGTCAGCCTTTAACTGCTGACCACACAGATAACTATAATACACATCCCATTCAGTGACCTGCTTAGAGCATCCGAAACCACTTCCCTCGCTGACAGCAGCACTGGCGGGATTAAAGAAAATGAAACCTTTTCAGGAGCAGAAATAGTGGTTGACACCGGTACAAAGCGGGCGCTTTTTTTGTTTCTCTTGTAGCAGGTGAAAAACAGCTTTTTGAGAGGATTACACGCAGTATCCCAGAAAATCAAAATTTAATTAATTGAGCTTCGGTGTGCCTTAAGTTAGACATTGGTTTGGGAAGACCAATTTTTTTTTTTTTTTTTAAAAACACAAAAAAAGTTTCACAAAACTAGGACCAGAGTAAAGGCACATTGCTACAACTCAGGAACAATGACTGGAGATATGAAACGATGGCACAAGGAGTCCGTGGCCAATGGCACACTGGCATCCAGAGTTCCCCAGTCAATGGCTAACCTTTGTCAGCGCCCCCAGCGGATGGAACACCAGCATCCAGAGTCCCCAACCAACTGCACACCAGTACCAGAGTAACCTGGCTATGGCAGACATCCACCAGAAATACACAGCCAATAGTCCACTGGTGCAGATGTCCTTAGCCAATGGCATACCAGTGTCCAGAGTAACCTGCCTTTGGCAGACTTGCATCCAGAGATCCCCAGTCAATGGCTAACTTTTGTCCCTAGCCAATGGAATACCAGCATCCGGAGTCCCCAGCCAATGCACACCAGTGTCCGGAGTAACCTGCCTATGGTAGATGTGCACCAAAAGTACCCTGCCAATGGTTCATTGGCACCAAGGTCTCTAGTCAATGGCACACCAGTGCATGACGTCAAATGGCAAACAAATTCTTGGGGGACCCAGGCCATTGACATTCTAAAAATTGTCACGGACATGATATGGAGGTCCATAATTGCCTGAGCACTCCATATGTATAAAAGAACAAATGAACAGAACAGAATGCCTTGGCCTACAACACAAATTTTTTTTTTAAAAATCGACAAACATGTTGAAAAAATCTGTTACAGCGAAGGATAAACAAAAGCAAAAGTACATACACTATATTACCAAAAGTATTGGGATGCCTGCCATTACACGCACATGAATTTTAATGGCACCCCATTCTTAGTCCGTAGGGTTCAATATTAAGTTGGCCCTCCCTCTGCAGCTATAACAGCTTCAACTCTTCTGGGAAGGCTGTCCACACAGGTTTAGGAGTGTGTCTATGGGAATTTTTTGACCATTCTTCCAGAAGCGCATTTGTGAGGTCAGGCACTGATGTTGCATGAGAGGGCCTGGCTCACAGTCTTCGCTCTAATGCATCCCAAAGGTGTTCTGTTGGGCTGAGGTCAGGACTCTCAAGTTCCTCCACCCCAAACTCGCTCATCCAGGTCTTTATGGACCTTGCTTTGTGCACTGGTCCAAATCATTTGGTGGGAGGGAGGATTATGGTGTGGGGTTATTTTCAGGGGTTGGGCTTGGCCCCTTAGTTCCAATCAAGGGAACTCTTATGCCTCGTACACACGTACGGACTTTTCCCGGCGGACCTAAGTCCAGCGGACAATCCGCTGGACTTTCCGGCTAGGTCCGCTGGACTTTCCGAGGGTGTGGACTTGCCCACACACGCACGGACTTGTCCAGCGGATAATCCGCCGGCCAAAAGTCCGCGGGACTTTTGAAAATGAACGGACTTGCCCACACACGGAGCAGTCCGTTCATTTCGAACGTAACTTCAGGTTACGTAGCTAGCGTAGGCAGTAAATGCCGCCGCGCTAGCTCCGCAAGCTGGCATGGATTTAAAGGGAATCCCCACGCCGAAAAAAAAACGGCGTGGGGGTTCCCCCCAAATCCATGTCAGACCCTCATCCGAGCACGCAGCCTGGCAGGCCAGGAAAGGGGTGGGGACGAACGAGCGCCCCCCCCCCCCCCCCTCCTGAGCCGTACCAGCCGCGTGCCCTCAACATGGGGGGTGCCCTGGGGAAAGGGGGGCCGTGCGGCCCCCCCACCCCAAAGCACCTTGTCCCCATGTTGATGAGGACAAGGGCCTCTTCCCGACAACCCTGCCTACGCTAGCTACGTAACCTGAAGTCACGTGCTAAATGAACGGACTTGCCGATGAGCGGCAAGTCCCTTCATTTCAAAAGTCCCGCGGACTTGCCCACTAACGGCGGGATTGTCCGCTGGACTTCCAAGTCCAGCGGATAATTTGAAAACAAAACCTGAAACTTTAGTCCGCCGTACTTTGGCGCCAAAAAGTCCGCCGGCGCCCACACACGAGGGGATTATCCGCTGGACTTCAGTCCAGAGGATAATCCCGCGGGATTGTCCCTTCGTGTGTACGCGGCCTTAAGGTATCAGCATACCAAGACATTTTGGGCAATTTCATTCTCCCAAATTTGTGGGAATAGTTTGGGGATGGCCCCTTCCTGTTCCAACATGACTGTGTACCAGTGCACAAAGCAAGGTCCATAAAAGACATAGATGAACGAGTTTAGGGTGGAGGAACTTGACTGGCCTGCACAGAGTCCTGGCCTCAACCCTTTGGGATGAATTAGAGCAGAGATTAAATACCACCAAAAGAAAGCTCTATTTGTGTGAAAAAAGGACAAAAAATGTATTTGGGTACAGTGTTGCATGACTGAGTAATTGTCATTCAAAGTGTGAGAGCACCGAAAGCTGAAAATTGGTCTGGTTAGGAAGGGGATTTAAGTGCCCAGTGGGTAAGTGGTTAAAGCAATAATGATATGGGGGATGTCAAAAGAAACCATGCACACCTACATGGTGTCAATCAGCATCAGCAACGCAACCCATGCCATTCTGGGACAATGGCACACAGACACTGGGATCCCAGGGTCGATGAAGTCTAACCAAGAATAATAAAACCAAGATGCTAATTGGTTACTTTGGCGAGGAAGAATAGCCCTTTCTGCACATATTTTGATAAATGAAGCTAACTATGTAAATTGCAGCTTACCCACAATGCACTGCAAAGCATGAACCGGCATACTACAGCCAAAATTGCCCGGGTCATGTCAACCACTTAATAACAGTACACGGCTGTTAATTTCTACAGCAAAACAAAACTTCAAAACTGAGAAACCTCTACTGATTGAAAGCAGAGGTCTGGTGAAACGCAGTCCCGGTTCTGTTATTCCTTCCTAACCATCCATGACTACCAGCCTTGAAATAAGATAATCCTCTTGATCGAAGGGGAATTGGGAACAGACCACGCTCTGCTAATGATGCCCTGGCACAGTCGCCAGGTTGTAATGGTTTAGAAAACTGGGAAAGGAGGAAAAAAAAATAAAAAAAAATGGAGATCCGCAGATAATACTTGTGTCGTTCAGATCATTCCAACACTGTTCTCTAATTTTCTGAGCCTTTGTGGCACTTCCCTTACAAGGCACGGCGCTGCAAATCAATGCGGGTTATAAGGCTTAGTTATGGTTCATTGAAGCCCGAGTCACAGTTTAAGTTTTATTACGAAAAACCAACAAAAGCCAAAAGTGAGACACAATGGAAGGCAATTTCTCTTCAGCAACAGAGCAGCAAAGAATAATCAGTACTACCAAATGTATAATATGGTATGTAACATTTCTACATAATATAGTACCCAGCTTTGTAATCCTTTGGGCAGCGTTGTCATTCTTATTGTTTCTCAGGATTATATATGTTAAAAATCAGATCAATTTTTAATTCCATCCTGGCTAAGATGATTCTGGTCTGAAATCTTTTTTTCAAGCTTTCCAAACTGAGTAAACTGTGTACATGCATTTGTCTACACCAGGCATGTCATACTAAGGCTCCATGCACACTGGGCTTCTAAAAAAGTCAGTTCCCTTTACAGAATAAAACGCTTATATAGAGCGTTTTTTTGTTGTACACAGTTTAGCCGAGTTTTGCATTTTTTCTGCCAGAAAGCTCCAATCAGAAACACAAACCAGAAGGGTTTTTTTTTTCTGCCTCTAAAAGCCGAGCTTAAGGCCCGGTTCACACTGCTGCGGTGGGGGAGAACGCATATGATTCGCACCGCACTGCAGTTCAAATCATGTGTGATCTCTGTGCGATGCAAATTCAGCCATACAGATAGTATGGCTGAATTCGCATCCCATTCGGCCCAAAATCGGACAGGACCCTTTTTTTCGGTCCGCAGCAGAATCGGATCGCATGGTGTTCTCACCATGCGATCCGATTCCTGTCCGAGTTTGCAGATCGCACTGCGATATGCGAGCTGCTATGGGGGTGTCATTAACATTTCATTGACACTCCCAGCAGCTTGCATAGGGCAGTGTGAACTGCCGACGGGAGACATGCGGTGCGGGAACCCGCAGTAGATTTGCAGCGTTCCCGCACCGCAGCAGTGTGAACCCAGCCTTAAATATGCCTCTAATCATTCTAATGTGCATGGACACATGAGAGGCTTCTACAGGCAAAATACAAAACTCCTGTAGAAGCAGCGATTTTTAAGCCAGTGTGCATGGACCCTAAAAGTGCTCCATTGAGAACTACAAGAATGGATGTCACAGCTGTGCTGAGTATTCTACAAGAAATGGTTAGAGACATTCTACACGAGATGGCCAGACACTGTGGACATTCTACACGAGATGGCCAGAGACTGTGGACATTCTACACGAGATGGCCAGAGACTGTGGACATTCTACACGAGATGGCCAGAGACTGTGGACATTGTACACGAGATGGCCAGAGACTGTGGACATTGTACACGAGATGGCCAGAGACTGTGGACATTGTACACGAGATGGCCAGAGACTGTGGACATTGTACACGAGATGGCCAGAGACTGTGGACATTGTACACGAGATGGCCAGAGACTGTGGACATTGTACACGAGATGGCCAGAGACTGTGGACATTGTACACGAGATGGCCAGAGACTGTGGACATTGTACACGAGATGGCCAGAGACTGTGGACATTGTACACGAGATGGCCAGAGACTGTGGACATTCTACACGAGATGGCCAGAGACTGTGGACATTCTACACGAGATGGCCAGAGACTGTGGACATTCTACACGAGATGGCCAGAGACTGTGGACATTCTACACGAGATGGCCAGAGACTGTGGACATTCTACACGAGATGGCCAGAGACTGTGGACATTGTACAAGAGATGGCCAGACACTGTGGACATTCTACCTGAGATGGCCAGAGACTGTGGACATTGTACAAGAGATGGCCAGAGACTGTGGACATTGTACAAGAGATGGCCAGAGACTGTGGACATTGTACAAGAGATGGCCAGAGACTGTGGACATTGTACAAGAGATGGACAGAGACTGTGGACATTCTACCTGAGATGGCCAGAGACTGTGGACATTCTACCTGAGATGGCCAGAGACTGTGGACATTCTACATGAGATGGCCAGACACTGTGGACATTCTACAAGAGATGGTCAGAGATCGGGGTTATAGGAAAAGCTCAGAATTTAAAGACATTCTACAATGCAAGGTCCGCATATACTGTCTGGGGCCCTTAACCCTGTATACTTCTTTCTGGTAGCTGGTCCAAAAGTTAAATTACAGGGGGTCCGTCGGCATTCGACGGAACATCGGAAATGTCCGTAATTGTCGGTCTGCGCATGCGCGGCCGACTTACGAACATTTCCCAGTTAAGAACAGGCGGGCAGTCCCTAACGAGTTCGTAACTCGGGGACCCCCTGTATAAAAAAAAGAAAAAAAAGTTTGATGTTATACCTACCTTACCCTTATGTCTTCCAAAATGTTGGGTGTGATGTCACTATCCCCTTTGGAAGGTTCCTGGGGAAGCAAAGCAGCCCAAATTTTGTGAGGAGAGATGCCAGTTTCTTGTAAGAGCATCTCCTCAAGAGTGAAATTTAGTAAGGCCAAGAAGATAGTAGGTACCCAACTCTCCTGCCACTTGAGCTGTCAATCTGCACTGTCAAAAAAAATGCCTTGAAGACTCTTAAGGAAGCTACATTTTCAGGAGTGCTGGATTCCTGGTCACTGAGGCAGCCACTATAGGACACAGTAGTTAAGTAGAGTCTGTGGATTGAACCATTCTTTTCAGTACACCATAGATCAGTGACATGGATGGCAGGACAGGCAAATTTTTTTTCCAGTTTAGTGATAGTTTAAGAAATACACATACTGCTGTGCCACTGCCCCACCACCTGCTTGTATCACTTCAGAACGGGTGATGCTCACCCAGAGCTCACTTCTTCTGGAAAGCTCATCTAAGTATCCCATATACAGGAATCCAAGGATGGTTCCAGGACAGCAGGTATATTTCCCCATTATTTGGGTTGTAGGGCGCTCAGAGACATTTTGTGTACTCAGGGGAATCTCACTAATACAGGGTGAGGGGTTCCAGGGTAGTCTGGTTGGAGAGGAGAGGAATGATTGGTAAGTCCTCATTGGGATCCGGAATTCGTAGACTGAGAGAGACTTTTGGTGGGAAAGAGAATCCAAACCCTGATTACAGAGAACTTGGTGCCAAGAAAGTTAACCACCTGCAAGGAAGGATAAGCAAAATTTAGTGTACTCTGGGATATCACTAATACAGGGTGAGGGGTTCCAGAGTAGTCTGGTTGGAGAGGAGAGGGATGATTGGCAGTTCTCTCAGGATTGGCAAGTCCTCATTTGGGATCTGGATGCTCAGAGAGACTTTGTTAGGGAAAGTGCCTACAAACCCCAATTACAGAGACTTTGGTCGGAAGAGGGTTACCCATCTGCATGGCAGGATAAGCGACATTTTGTGTACTTGGTGTATATCACTTGTACAAGGTGAGGGGTTCCAGGGTAGTCCGGTTGTAGAGGAGAGAAATGATTGGCAGTTCTCTTAGGATTGGAAAGTCCTCATTTGGGATCAGGAATTTGGAGGTTCAAAGAGACTTTGGGTGGGGAAAAAAAAAACCTTAAAACCCTGATTACAGAGACTTTGGCCCCAAGACGATTAACCCGCCTGCAAAGGGAGGCTTGAAAAGGAGCAGGAAAGAGTCAGCACCTGTTGGTGAGGTAGAGTGGAATGGTTCACAGCTGTGAGAACGTGTGGACTATCTGGCAAGTGAGATTTTATTTTGGTGAGCTCCTGCGGACTTTGTGGTACCCTGAAGCAGACGGGGACCCCAGAACCTAGTGTGGGACTGGTATACTGGCAGTAAGCCATTCTGTTTTTGCTATACTGTTTTTTAAAGATCAGTAAAGACTGTTAACTTTTACAAGCGGCTGGCTGGTGATCCCAGGCTCTCCATATTACACCCCTTCCTCTTACCCATCAGTGTACACTGCAGACACTCCCATCGAGAGCCTGATTTTCTCTCTCAACTGCATCTCAGCACAAAGCTGGATCTTTTCATTTTTTTCCATTTCATTCTTGAAAAATAAAAATGGGCCCTGAATAAGGCAGTGCTCAGATTAAAAAAAAAAAAAAAAAAAACATCAAACTGTTGATTTAAAATAAGCATTGCATAATATGTCAGCACTATGTAAATGAATACAATATATAAAGCGAGTCTATTTGTGGTGGATGCTGGGCGAGCTTTTAATTTAATTTTCTGTTTAACAAAAAAAATAAAATTTAAATAAGAATAATTTCACTTCAAACAGCAAAGCGGACTTCAAAAACAGAAAAAGATTAATCAATTTTTACACAATTTGCATTAATTATTCACTTTAAACGTTCACTTAGCAACTCGGAAATGTAGAATGAATGCGGCTGCCAACATATTATGCAATTTAGGCAAGAAAAGATATTTTGGCCCCATTTGCTAAAAATCAGGGAGTTACAATCCGAAGTAAAGAAGCACAGGAACCATGTCGGAGATCTGTAGCCTGACGGAGGGTCCATGAGCCTCTGCATTCACAGTATTGTCCTTAGTCTTCTGGCATCACTCAACCCAGAAGACTGAGGACATCTTCTGGTGGACAAGAAGAAGTACTGCGGGGGTCAGCTGCAGATTTAGGTAAGAATTGCAGTCAGAAAATAAAAGACAAAAAAAAACATTGAGGGACCATATGCCTTACTTCGCTTTTTCTCTCCAGGAGGATGGCACAGTTTTTTGTTCAGGCATCATCCAAAGTCACTATTGGGGATGACCTTAGGCGGCCGGGTTCGGAAACAAACCCCACCGTGAAAAGATCAAAGCCGACAGCCACACATATGCAAGGAGCATGTTTACATGCAGCTGCCGGGCACGAAATGTCTCGCCACCTATAATTGGCTGTTGGCTTTGACAGCTTCCTACCCTGTTTCCCCCGAAAATAAGACTTCGCGTGATTGTCGGTGATGGCTGCAATATAATACCTACCCCCCAAATAAGCCCTACCCCGTTTCCCCGAAAATAAGCCCTACCTTGAAAATAAGACCTACAAGGCTTATTTGGGGGGTAGGGCTTATATTGCAGCCATCAGCGGCAATCACGCTAGGTCTTATTTTCGGGGAAACAGGGTAGTGAGAGCTCAGGCGGGTTCGCACTCGTGTCCAAATGCGCCCGAGCTCATCACTAGTTACTATCTACTTCCTGGGTGTGCTCAGAGAGGAGACAATTGTATACATTTTGGTGCCTGTGCAATTCTCGTCTTTGTTTAAAAATGTCTGACAAAGATCAGCCCCTGCTGCAGCCGCTCACCTTGTGATTAAACAGAGTTACAATGCTGCAGTCTGATCAACAGTGAAAAGGAGAGATCACTTTTATCGGTGGTGGGAGAGGGGCCCTCCTGCCACGATCCAGTGCCCTCCGCCGCTTACCAGAACAGTCGGCAGTGGCAGAGGCGATCGGATCCTTCCTGTGGCCTGACATAAGACAAGTGAGGGGAAGATGGCCCCCCACACGTCTCCATATCATTGCAGGGCTCTTAAAGGGCCATTTTTTTTCTTTTTTTAAATGACAATTTTTTTTTTTTATTGCATTTTAGTGTAAATATGAGATCTGAGGAGTTTTTGACCCCAGATCTCATATTTAAAAGGTCCTGTCATGTTTTTTTTCTATTACAAGGGATGTTTACATTCCTTGTAATAGGTGACACAATTAATTTTTTTTAAAAAACAGTGTAAAAATAAAAAAGGTAAAATAGAAAAGAAAAAAAAAAAAACGTGTACCGACAAGCTTGCGTGCAGAAGCAAACGCATACGTGAGTAGCGCCCGCATATGAAAATGGTATTCAAACCACACATGTGAGGTATCCCTGCGATCAGTAGAGCGAGAGCAATAATTCTCCTCCTCTGTAACTTAAAACATGCAACCTGTAGAATTTTTTAAACGTCGCCTATGGAGAATTTTAAGGGTAAAAAGTTTGTCGCAATCCCATGAACGGGCGCAATTTAAAGCGTGACATGTTGGGTATCAAATTTACTCCGCGTAACATCATCTTTCACAATATAAAAAAAAATAAAAAATTGTGCTAACTTTACTGTTGTCTTATTTTTTAATTCAAAACTTTATTTTTTCCCAAAAAAGTGCGCTTGTAAGACCGCTGCGCAAATACGGTGTGACAGAAAGTATTGCAACAACCGCCATTTTATTCTCTAGGGTGTTAGAAAAAAAAATTATAATGTTTAGGGGTTCAAAGTCATTTTCTAGCAAAAAAAAAAAAAAACTGTTTTTAACTTGTAAACAACAAATCTCAGAAAGAGGCTCGGCCCTTAAAGGGGTTGTATACCCTCGAGTATAAGCCGACCCGAATATAAGCCGAGGCACCTAATTTTACCACAAATAACTGGGAAAACTTATTAACTCGAGTATAAGCCTAGGGTGAGAAATGTGCAGCTACAGTAATTGGAAAAGAGGGTCAACAATGCCCATTTGCAGCCTCACTGTGCCCATTTGCAGCCATAGGTCCCCCGAACTTGGGAGTTAAGGGTTCCTAGATGCCCCCCTAGCTGCAGCCAAAATTTGGGGTCTCTGGACCCAAAGGGTCCCGAAACGACATTGCTGCAGATGGACACAGTTAACTAATTTTGGGGCCCTGTATCTCTGGGCCACTTGGTGCTAGGAACCCCAGCACCAAGTGGGGACATGTTGTGTTGCTAGTTCCACTGGGTTTGCACACCAAATTTGGGGTTCCTAGCACCAAGTGGCCCCAAGATACGGGGCCCCAAAGTCGGGTCGGAAAATTTCAAGCCTTTTTCTGCAGCAGAGAATGACATTTTCCGAACCGACTTTGGGGCCCTGTATCTCGGGGCCACTTGGTGCTAGGTATCTCAAACTTAGATATGTTGTAGTGCCGATTCCACTAGGTTGGCATACCTTACATTCCTTGTAACATATCCAAAGATGGGGCCCCAAAGTTGGTTTGGAAAATGTCAAGCACTTTTCTGCAGCAGAGAATGACATTTTCCGAACCGACTTTGGGGCCCCAAGAGAATCCCCATCTTTGGATATGTTGTAGTGATAGTTCCACTGGGTTTGCACAGCAAATTTGGGGTTCCTAGCACCAAGTGGCCCCAAGATGCGGGGGCCCCAAATTCGGGTCGGAAAATGTCATTTTCTGCTGCAGAAAAGTGCTTGACTCGAGTATAAGCCGAGGGGGGCACTTTGAGTATATACGGTAAGTGTGACAAATATGCAAAAAAAAATCAGGAAGGGGTTAAATATTTTTTCATAGTACTGTAATTAAAAAGAATCCAAAAACGATTTGTAGATCCTCAGATATAAGCTTCTACAGTCCGCGCAATTTCAATTTCTCCTGCAAAAGTTGAGTTTGGCCCCGCCCCCTGGCACCAAGCCTTCCCTTGGTAACAGGAAAAGACCCTCTAAGGAGGTACCGTATATATACTCGAGTATATACGGTAGGTGCTCTTCTGCTGCAGCAAAATGAACCACGACTTTCTTTAGCTTACAAAGCAAGTGCTCATAATTTGATATTGAGGGAGTTTTTTCTGAGTGGAGATTTCCTTTAACCGCTTCCCAACCGCCCACTGTATAGTTACATCCTCAGAAGGGCACGGCTAGGCAAAAGGACGTACGGGTACAGCCCCTTTAATTGCCTAGCCGTGGGGGTCGCGCCCGCGACCCGGTCGGGAGCTCCGTGACCCCGGCCGCGGGACCAGCGATCGGGTCACAGAGCTGAAGAACGGGAGAGGTCTGTGTAAACAAACCTCTCCCCGCGCTTCCTACACTGCCTGTCACTGATCGGCTGTTCCCTGTCATCGGGAAAGCCGATCAATGACGTCAGACGTACAGCCACGCCCCCTACTGTAAAAAAAACACACAACACGTCACACTAACTCCTCCCCGCCCCCCTAGTGGTTAACCCCTTCACTGCCAGTGTCATTTACATAGGAATCAGTGCTATTTAAATAGCACTGATTTCTGTATAAATGACAATGGTCCCAAAAATGTGTCAAAAATGTCCGATGTGTCCGCCATAATGTCGCAGTCACAATAAAAATCGCTGATCGCCGCCATTACTAGTAAAAAAAAAAATATTAATAAAAATGCTATAAAACTATCCCCTATTTAGTAAACGCTATAACTTTTGCGCAAACCAATCAATAAATCGCTAATTGCGATTTTTTTTTACCAAAAATATGTAGAAGAATACGTATCGGCCTAAACTGAGGAAAAAAAATGTTTTTTTTATATATTTTTGGGGATATTTATTATAGCAAAAAGTAAAAAATATTGAATTTTTTTTCCAAATTGTCGCTCTATTTTTGTTTATAGCGCAAAAAATAAAAACCGCAGGGGCGATCAAATACCACCAAAAGAAAGCTCTATTTGTGGGGAAAAAAATTTTTGTTTGGGAGCCACGTCGCACGACCGCGCAATTGTCAGTTAAAGCGATGCAGTGCCGAATCGCAAAAAAGGGGCCTGGTCCTTTGGCTGCCAATTGGTCCGGGCTGAAGTGGTTAAACCAGCGCTGTATATCTGGGAGTAAATATGGAGTGCGGATGACCTCTCTGCCCTCTAGTTGTAGTCTGGATTTTACACTTATGGAAGAAATTACAAAGCCAAAGCTGCTCTCACCCCGGCCAAATAAATGTTTATTTGCTGTAATGCCACATTAGTGCAGTTTACGTAGGATTCCAAGAATGTAAATAGCCAATTTGATGCTTTATAAAAATACTTTTTTTCGTTGGACTGGAGGGTTTAGAAGTAGAAATTCAAAAGTCATTTGCAACCTTTTTTTAAAAGCAGAACTCCAGCAGGAAATTAGATGGAACCCAACAGGTTCATTGAAAGCTAAATGAACAAAAAAACGTTTTTTACTGCAACATTCACCTTCAATCCTGAGATTTCCCCCCCCCCCCCCCCCCCCCCCTCCCCACCCCCCCCCGCCCCACCCCCCCGCCCCCCCCGCCCCCCCCCCCCCCCCCCCCCCCCACCCCCCCCACCCCCCCCCCCCCCCCCCGCCCCCCCCCCCTCACCCCCCCCCCCCCCCCCCCCCCCCCCCCCCCCCCCCCGCCCCCCCCCGCCCCCCCCCCCCCCCCCCCCCCCCCCCCCCCCCCCCCCCCCATCCGCCCCCCCCCCCCCCACCCGACCCCCCCCCCCCCCACCCCCCGCCCCCCCCCCCCCCCCCCCCCCCCCCCCCCCCCCACCCCCCCCCCCCCCCCCCCCCCCCCCCCCCCCCCCCCCCCCCCCCCCCCCCCCGCCCCCCCCCCCCCCCCCCCCCCCCCCCCCTGCCCCCCCCCCCCCCCCCCCCCCCCCCCCCCCACTCCCCCCCACACCCCCCCGCCCCCCCCCCCCCCCCCCCGTTTTTTTCACCCCCCCCCCCCCCCCCCCCCCGCAGTACTTTTATTCAGCCAGTAGATGTCCTCAGTCTAAAGGCCAGCATTAATTACTCACTTTATCTGAGTCCAGGCTATCCTGGAGCCACTCCCAGCCTGTGACTGCACAGTGAAAGGAGAAGCAACACAGTGATAAGCTTGTGGTCACTCTGCTCTCTCCTCCTATCAGCATGCTTCTTGTCAGCACATAAACTGACTAACTCCTTGTGCTGCTTTTTGCTCTCACACTCCATCCCAGCTGTACATTGTTACAGAGGACATATAATCAGGGCACTAATCATCAGTGCACTCATTATCATTGCAGCCCCACCTGTGCCAATCAGTGCCCATCAGTGGCACCCATCAGTGCCCATCAGTGGCGCCCATCAGAGGCGCCCATTAGTGGTGCCCATCAGTGGCGCCTATCAGTGCCCATCAGTGGCGCCCATCAGTGCCACCTCATCAGCGCACATTAGTGAAGGAGAAAAAATTACTTATTTGCAAAATGTTATAGGAGAAATACATTTTCGGGTTTTTCGTTTGTTTAGCAAAAAAAAAAGTGGATATTAAATAAATTGCTCTCACACACCATCCCAGCTGTACAGTGTTACAGAGGACATTTACACAGATAATCAGGGCACTAATCATCAGTGCCCTGATTATCAGTGCAGCCCCATCTGTGCCTATTAGTCCTGCCTATCTGTGCCACCATCAGTGGCGCCTATCAGTGTCACCCCATCAGTGCTCATCAATGGCGCCCATTAGTCACACCCATCAGTGGCGCCCATCAATGCCACCTTCATCAGTGACCAGTGGCGCCTATCAGTGCTCATCAGTGGTGCCTATCAGTGCCGCCCATCTGTGCCACCATCAGTGGCGCCTATCAGTGTCACCTCATCAGTGCCCATCAATGGCACCCATCAATGCCACCTCATCAGTGCCCATCAGTGGCGCCTCATCAGTGCCCATCAGTGGCGCCTATTAGTGCACATCAGTGGCGCCTATCAGTGACCCTCAGTGTTTGACATTTTCCGACCCGACTTTGGGGCCCCAAATCTCAGGGGCACTTGGTGCTAGGAACCCCAAATATACTGTGCAAACCCAGTGGAACTAGCACTACAACATATCCATATGGGGTTCCTAGCACCAAGTGGCCCCGAGATACGGGGGCCCAAAGTGCATGCTTCACTGTGCCCATTTGCAGCCATAGGTTCCCCGAACTTGGTAGTTAAGGGTTCCTAGATGCTCCCTAGCTTCAGCCAAAATTTGGGGTCCCCCCAGGAACCCCAGCACCAAGTGGGGACATGTTGTGTTGCTAGTTCCACTGGGTTTGCACACCAAATGTGGGGTTCCTAGCACCAAGTGGCCCCGAGATTCGGGGCCCCAAAATCGGGTCGGAAAATGTCAAGCCCTTTTCTGAAGCAGAGAATGACATTTTCCGCACCGACTTTGGGGCCCCGTATCTCGGGGCTACTTGGTGCTAGGTATCTCAAACTTAGATATGTTGTAGTGCTGATTCCACTAGGTTGGCATACCAAATTTGGCTGCAAATGGGCACAGTGAGGCATGCACTTTGGGGCCCCCGTATCTCGGGGCCACTTGGTGCTAGGAACCCCATATGGATATGTTGTAGTGCTAGTTCCACTGGGTTTGCACAGCAAATTTGGGGTTCCTAGCACCAAGTGGCCCCAAGATGCGGGGCCCCAAATTCGGGTCGCAAAATTTCATTTTCTGCTGCAGAAAAATGCTTGACTCGAGTATATACGGTAAGTGTGACAAATATGCAAAAATAAAAAATAAATCAGGAAGGGGTTAAATATTTTTTCTTAGCACTGTAATTAAAAAGAATCCAAAAACGATTTGTAGATCCTCAGATATAAGCCCCTACAGTCCGCGCAATTTCTCCTTTAAAAGTTGAGTTTGGCCCCGCCCCCCTGGCAACAAGCCTTCCCTTGGTAACAGGAAAAGACCCTCTAAGGAGGTACCGTATATACTCGAGTATATATGGTAGGTGCTCTTCTCCTGCAGCACAATGAACCACGACTTTCTTTAGCTTACAAAGCAAGTGCTCATAATTTGATATTGAGGGAGTTTTTTTCTGAGTGGAGATCTCCTTTAAGCCAGCGCTGTATACCTGGGAATAAACACGGAGTGTGGATGACCTCTCTGCCCTCTAGTTGTAGTCTGGATTTTACACTTATGGAAGAAATTACAAAGCCAAAGCTGCTCTCACCCCGGCCAAATAAATGTTTATTTGCTGTAATGCCACATTAGTGCCGTGTACGTAGGATTCCAAGAATGTAAATAGCCAATTTGATGCTTTATAAAAATACTTTTTTTCGTTGGACTGGAGGGTTTAGAAGTAGAAATTCAAAAGTCATTTGCAACCTTTTTTTAAAAGCAGAACTCCAGCAGGAAATTAGATGGAACCGAACAGGTTCATTGAAAGCTAAAACGAACAAAAAAACGTTTTTTACTGCAACATTCACTTTCAATCCTGAGATTCCCCCCCCCCCCCCCCCCCCCCGCAGTACTTTTATTCAGCCAGTAGATGTCCTCAGTCTAAAGGCCAGCATTAATTACTCACTTTATCTGAGTCCAGGCTATCCTGGAGCCACTCCCAGCCTGTGACTGCACAGTGAAAGGAGAAGCAACACAGTGATAAGCTCGTGGTCACTCTGCTCTCTCCTCCTATCAGCATGCTTCTTGTCAGCACATAAACTGACTAACTCCTTGTGCTGCTTTTTGCTCTCACACTCCATCCCAGCTGTACATTGTTACAGAGGACATATAATCAGGGCACTAATCATCAGTGCCCTGATTATCAGTGCAGCCCCACCTGTGCCAATCAGTGCCCATCAGTGGCGCCTATCAGTGCCCATCAGTGGCGCCTATCAGTGCCCATCAGTGGCGCCTATCAGTGCCCATCAGTGGCGCCTATCAGTGCCCATCAGTGGCGCCTATCAGTGCCCATCAGTGGCGCCTATCAGTGCCCATCAGTGGCGCCTATCAGTGCCCAGTGGTGCCCATCAGTGCCCATCAGTGGTGCCCATCAGTGGCGCCTCATCAGCGCACATTAGTGAAGGAGAAAAAATTACTTATTTGCAAAATGTTATAGGAGAAATACATTTTCGGGTTTTTCGTTTGTTTAGCGAAATAAAAAGTGAATATTAAATAAATTGCTCTCATACACCATCCCAGCTGTACAGTGTTACAGAGGACATTTACACAGATAATCAGGGCACTAATCATCAGTGCCCTGATTATCAGTGCAGCCCCATCTGTGACTATCAGTCCTGCCTATCTGTGCCACCATCAGTGGCGCCTATCAGTGTCACCTCATCAGTGCCCATGAATGGCGCCCATCAGTCACACCCATCAGTGGCGCCCATCAATGCCACCTTCATCAGTGTCACCTCATCAGTGCCCATGAATGGCGCCCATCAGTCACACCCATCAGTGGCGCCCATCAATGCCACCTTCATCAGTGACCATCAGTGGTGCCTATCAGTGCTCATCAGTGGTGCCTATCAGTGCTCATCAGTGGTGCCTATCAGTGCTCATCAGTGGTGCCCATCAGTGCTCATCAGTGGTGCCCATCAGTGCTCATCAGTGGTGCCCATCAGTGCTCATCAGTGGCGCCCATCAGTGCTCATCAGTGGCGCCCATCAGTGCTCATCAGTGGCGCCCATCAGTGCTCATCAGTGGCGCCCATCAGTGCTCATCAGTGGCGCCCATCAGTGCTCATCAGTGGCGCCCATCAGTGCTCATCAGTGGCGCCCATCAGTGCTCATCAGTGGCGCCCATCAGTGCTCATCAGTGGCGCCCATCAGTGCTCATCAGTGGCGCCCATCAGTGCTCATCAGTGGCGCCCATCAGTGCTCATCAGTGGCGCCTATCAGTGCCGCCCATCTGTGCCACCATCAGTTGCGCCTATCAGTGTCACCTCATCAGTGCCCATCAATCACACCCATCAATGCCACCTCATCAGTGCCCATCAGTGGCGCCTCATCAGTGCCCATCCGTTGGGCCTCATCAGTGCCCATCAGTGGCGCCTATTAGTGCACATCAGTGGCGCCTATTAGTGACCCTCAGTGGCACCTATTAGTGGTGTCTCATCAGTGTTCATCAAAGCCCATCAGAGCAGCCTTATGAGCGCACATCAGTGAAGAAGAAAAATTACTTATTTGCAAAATGTTATAACAAAAAACTAAGAAAATTTTTATTTTTTTTTTCAAAATTTTCTGTATTTTTTCATTGGTTTAGCAAAAAAATAATAAACCCAAAAGGTGATTAAATGCCACCAAAATAAAGCTCTATAAAACAAAATGTCATTTGGGAACAGTGTAGCATGATCACGCAATTGTCATTCAAAGTATGACAGCTCTGAAGCTTGGCCCGGGCAGGAAGGGGGTGAGGAGTGCCCGGTATTGAAGTGGTTAAAAAGAGATTCAGATGACGTTGCCCCTGCCCAGATTTGGAAACAAGGAGTGGTCACCTACAGGTGCCAATATTAGAAATGTGTCCCTACAAGTACGACTGTTAGAGCCACAGGGGACCCCCCATACAAATCACACAACAGAGAAGGTCCCCATTTCCTGTAGTTATACGGACATTACAATCAGGGGACAGATACTCGCTGTGCTCCGTGACGTTATCGGCTACTGGTGTCCAGGCATTATTTTCCAGCACTCTTGGCAGACAACAGAATGTAATGGGGGGGGTGGGGGGGGGGTCAGGAGGCATCGAACGTGAAATCCAGCCTCTTAAAGATTAAAGTCAGCAGCAGACACAGGGGAGTGTTTTCTTAATAACTGAAAACATGAGTGAGACCTGAATGTGCTCATTGTTAGACAGGACGGGGTCTGCGAGAAGCAGGACAGGCTGGCGACATGGCTGCAGTACAGTCACACACAAAGCCTGGCGAGACGATCGTTCTGCAGCCACTATGAGAAATAAATATCCGTCTGCAAACTTCTAAAGCTGAAATCAAAAATAAAAAAAAAAAGGAAATATATTACTCAATACCCACTAAGCATATAAATCCACTTTGTGCGCACCAAAGACATTTGCAACCCCAGATATTACTTTGTAAAAGTAGCTGTGACATCATCACTGTGCTGTGTGTGAAGAAGCGGAGAGAGAAGAAGAAGCGGGAAGAAAAAGCGGAGAGAGAAGAAGCAGAAGCGGAGAGAGAAGAAGCAGAAGCGGAGAGAGAAGAAGCAGAAGCGGAGAGAGAAGAAGCAGAAGCAGAGAGAGAAGAAGAAGAAGAAGCGGAGAGAGAAGAAGAAGAAGAAGCGGAGAGAGAAGAAGAAGCGGAGAGAGAAGAAGAAGCAGAGAGAGAAGAAGAAGCGGAGAGAGAAGAAGAAGCAGAGAGAGAAGAAGAAGCGGAGATAGAAGAAGCAGAGAGAGAAGAAGAAGCAGAAGCGGAGAGAGAAGAAGAAGCAGAAGCGGAGAGAGAAGAAGAAGCGGAGAGAGAAGAAGAAGCGGAGAGAGAAGAAGAAGCGGAGAGAGAAGAAGAAGCGGAGATAGAAGAAGAAGCGGAGATAGAAGAAGTGGAGAGAGAAGAAGAAGCGGAGAGAGAAGAAGAAGCGGAGAGAGAAGAAGAAGCGGAGAGAGAAGAAGAAGCGGAGATAGAAGAAGAAGCGGAGATAGAAGAAGAAGCGGAGATAGAAGAAGAAGCGGAGATAGAAGAAGAAGCGGAGGGAGAAGAAGAAGTGGAGGGAGAAGAAGTGGAGGGAGAAGAAGAAGCAGAAGCGGAGAGAGAAGAAGAAGCGGAGGGAGAAGAAGAAGCGGAGGGAGAAGAAGAAGCAGAGGGAGAAGAAGAAGTGGAGGGAGAAGAAGAAGAAGTGGAGGGAGAAGAAGAAGTGGAGGGAGAAGAAGCAGAGGGAGAAGACATGGAGCTAGGAAGGGACATTCTGCATTTTTAATAAAGGACACTTTTTTTTGGTGAATGGGTAGGGGTACGCCATACTCATTCACATGGGGTGGGGCCGGATTCTGCCCCCCCCCCTGGTTGTGGGGGGAAGAGGCCCTTGTCCCACATCAACATGCTTTGGGGTGGGGCGCCCGCTCGCCCCCCCCAGTTTCCTGACATACCAGGCTGCAAGCCTTTTTTTTCCCCTTTTGGCGTGGGGTTTTCCCCTTAAAATCCATACTTGATCCTTTGGTCTGGTATGGTCTTGTTGTAAAAGTAGCTGTGACATCATCACTGTGCTGTACACGGCCTGTGCAGAGAGCGGAGCTGTGGGAGGGGCCCAGCAGAAAAATGCAGGAGGGGGGCGGAGACCAGACCAGTCACCCTGCACAAGGAGAGAGAGCAGCAGTGACCGGTCTTTATTACAGGAAGTCTCACACAGGATTACTGAACAGATCTGGAAGAAATACACAAAGCTCACCGAGATTCCAGGAAGAATACACACAATGAA
>CM053032.1:22073857-22136357 GCA_028564925.1 Lithobates sylvaticus
GTGGCGGGGGAATCACTCTCCAGGTCAGAGCGGGGGAGGGGCGGGGGGGAATTCCTCGCTGTCACCTCTGCCTTTGATGATCAGCGATGGAGAGGAAGCAATTACTGTCAGCGGCATTTTAGGAGCGTCTGAGATTTCAGCGGCGGACCCCGCACAGGAGTCGGGTTCAGAGTGAACATGTCAGCCGTTCTAAACCTTTCAAATCAAAATTCTCCGATCGATATTAGACACCAGAAGTGCCAGAAAGTCCTCTCCTCCGCACCCCTCCCATTCACGTCGTTAAAGCCCCCTCCCCCTCCCCCCAATCAACATGCTAATGTCATTATTAATAAAACCTTTCCGTCTTTATTACATACATTATTTTAGTCGCAGTGATGTCATCACTGGGTCCCTGTGCTTCTCTATGCAAAGCAGGCAGATCACTGGCTGGTGGGAGGGGTCAGCAGGGTGCTGTACAGAACTTCCTGAAAACATTCACAGCACCCGGCCTCAGTACTGGGGGTGCACTGATGCCGATACCAAGCATTTGTGTGAATATCGGTACTCGCACAAGTGCCCCCGATACAAAAACTGATACTTTGCGGTGCGATTTGCATCAAAAATAGGCGCAAACCGCACAGCAAAAAAAAAAAGAAGAAATGCGGTGCGATTCCTGTCCAAAATCACATGCGATTTCCCCGACCACTCCTGTGTGTGTGTTAAAAAAAAAAAAAAAAAAGGGAAAAGCGCCATCTAGTGGGCAGTTTAAAAAATGTTAGAACTCCAAGTACATATCTGGCCACATGCAGTTCCGTCTACATAGGTGTCCCGGGTCCACCGATGATAGCAAATCAGGGCCGCTGGCGGAGATGCAGAGGCGGTCCGCCCCCCCCCCCCCCCCCCAAGATGACATCACTTCCGCACTATACCCACAGGGGTCCCGGAACTTCTCCTCCCGCCCTCTGAGCACCTCCAGCGGCCGTGATTTGCCATCATCGGGGGACCGGGACACCCATGTAGATTATTTTGCATATGGCCAGAAATGTACTGCAAGTTCTAAAAAAAATTTAAACTGCACACTAGAGGGCGCTTTTCCCTTTTCTACACATATACAGGAGCAGTGGGGAGAATCGCACCGCATTCCTGTTCAAATCGAATGCGATTCTTTGCAGTGCGATTTGCATAAATTATTTTGTATTGACGCAAATCGCACCGCAAAGTATTAGTACCCGTACTCGCCGATAACAAAAATGGTATTGGTGCAACCCTACTCAGTACTTCTCTCATGAGCCCTCAGTTACGACGCATGCGGTGGGCTGGTTCTTGGGAGGAGTTATGCAAATATCAAAACCGCCTTGATGGATGGGGGGGGGGGTCAGTCTGGAGGAGTGGGCGTTCCCACGCAGGCTGTCTTCGCACAGGAAACGCCCAGTCTGGAGGAGTGGGAGTTCCCACGCAGGCTGCCTTCCCATAGGTAACGCCCAGTCTGGAGGATTGGGCGTTCCCACGCAGGCTGCCTTCCCATAGGCAACGCCCAGTCTGGAGGAGTGGGAGTTCCCAAGCAGGCTGCCTTCCCACAGGTAACGCCCAGTCTGGAGGAGTGGGCGTTCCCACGCAGGCTGTCTTCGCACAGGTAACGCCCAGTCTGGAGGAGTGGGCGGTTCCTCGCAGGCTGTCTTCGCACAGGTAACGCCCACATATGATGCTGAGCCTCCAAGATTGAAAGAACTGAAATCCAATGAATGAAAGGGGCGGGCCGGAGACAGTCAGGATAGGGAGGAAATAGCTAGATGATGTCGGGCGTCCTCCAACCAGGAAATAAGGCGGAGCTCTGACTTGCTGCAGAGACGCTCCAACAATTCTAAGAACCGCAAATTAACTTCTCTCATTCGCTACCTCGTGCGACAAAATAGGTGGTAATCCCGTCAGAAATCCTTGCCAGCCTTGCCCAGATCACCCATGAAATACAGAACACCCCCCCATGTGGTAGAGATGAGGAGACTGGGTTGTATTCAGTAGTCCTCCTAACACTTACTAACCTACTAACTAAGGGTGACAACGCAGCTCCTCCATAGACACAGTGCAGTGAGCGTTGTCACCATACCACAGGAAGTGTGTTACTGGCAGGATCACCGGGTGGGAAAAAAAAAGAAGCCTGAAAAAAGAAAACTAATGCAGCCATCTAAGGACTGGTAAGAGACAATACATTACATTAGGGATGCACCAATATATCGGTGGCTGCAAATTGGGTTATTGATGTTTTGCTGATAGGAAAAGATTTAAAAAAAATAAAAAATAAGTGCCTATAATGGCATGCTGTCCTATTGACTTCAATGCAAAGTCGCCTCCCATTGACTTCAATGCAAAGTCACTTCCCATTGACTTCAATGCAAAAAAAAAAACCCGCGTCCCGCTGACTTCAATGCAAAAAGACGCGTCCCGCTGACTTCAATGCAAAAAGACGCGTCCCGCTGACTTCAATGCAAAAAGACGCGTCCCGCTGACTTCAATGCAAAAAGACGCGTCCCGCTGACTTCAATGCAAAAAGACGCGTCCCGCTGACTTCAATGAAAAAAGACGCGTCCCGCTGACTTCAATGCAAAAAGACGCGTCCCGCTGACTGCAATGCAAAAAGACGCGTCCCGCTGACTTCAATGCAAAAACGCCTCCCGTTGATGCAAAAAAAACGCGTGCCGTTGACTTCAGCCACATTAATTAAATTTCCTTTTTTTTTTTTTAAACTGTTAATTTCGGTTTCAGTTTCCGGCATCGGAATTTTCATTTTGTTGCACCGCGACTAAAAACCCCCAATATACGAGCCAATCCGGCCGCCTCGGGGGTGGGGTCAGGAAAACAGAGAATACACTGAAATGTACAGGACCCTCTCCTGTCATCACAAGGCAGCTGCCTGTCCTCCAATACAACCCGCCATGACGGCCCCGACACGTCTCATCCATCCTGAGACACACTGGTGACAGGTTTGTAATGTCAGGATTTGTGGTCAGTGAACCGTGGCTGCGATTTACCAGGACACAAGGTCACTTCACTGGTCTTCACCCCATACCCTGAGCATCCAGGTATGCTACTGCACTGAGGGACACTGCCCCCTACTGCTCAGAGGGGAACACTGCACCTTCACTATACAGCTCATTTCCACAGATGTCAGTGACAGCACTGAGGAACACTGCCCCCTACTGCTCAGAGCAGAACACTGCACCTTCAATATACAGTAATTTCCCCAGATGTCAGCGACAGCACTGAGGAACACTGCCTCCTACTGCTCAGAGCAGAACACTGCACCTTCAATATACAGTAATTTCCCCAGATGTCAGTGACAGCACTGAGGAACACTGCCCCCTACTGCTCAGAGAATAACACTGCACCTTCAATATACAGTAATTTCCCCAGATGTCAGTGACAGCACTGAGGAACACTGCCCCCTACTGCTCAGAGCAGAACACTGCACCTTCAATATACAGTCATTTCCCCAGATGTTGGCTACTGCACTGAGAAACAATGCCTCCTACTGCTCAGAGAAGGACACTGCACCTTCAGTATACAGGGATTGCCCCAGATGTCGGCTACTGCACTGGGCAACACTGCCCCCTACTGCTCAGAGGGGAACACTGCACATTCAGTATACAGTCATTTACCCCAGATGTCAGCCACTGCAGTGGGGAACACTGCCTTCTACTGGTCAGATGGGAACACTACACCTTCAATATACAGTTGTTTCCCCAGATGTCAGCCACTGCACTGGGGAACACTGCCCCCTACTGCTCAGAGGTGAACACTGCACCCTCGATATACAGTCATTTCCCCAAATGTTGTCTACTGCACTGAGGAACACTGCCCTCTACAGCCCAGAGGGGAATACTGCACCTTTAATATACAGTCAATGCCCCAGATGTCGGCCACTGCACTGAGGTACACTGCCCCCTACTGATCAGATGGGAACACTGCACCTTCAACATACAGTAATTTTCCCAGATGTCCGCCACTGCACTGGGGAACACTGCCCCCTGCTGGTCAGAGAGGAATTCTGCACCTTTAAAATAAAAAAATAAATCACTCCTTCCATGGTGAAATTTTTTAGGTAACTAACCGATTTCAGAAGAACACTTCATCATCATAATTGCCAGGTCCATACACCCCGCAATGTTCCTGATTTTGGTGCTTTCTGGGGGAGAGACCCCAATATTAAAAAAATACCCCTAATGTACTGAGAAGCTGTGAGCTACAATGTTCATGAACAATTGTACCGGCTCCTCTCCTGTACTGAATATCTTATTCTGATTTCACTGCACACTGAGTTTCTCACATTGTGCATTAGAAGCTGCAGCAAGTCAGATAGAGCCCACCACATTTCCTGGCTGGAGGACATCCAGCGTCATCCAGCCCTTACCTCTCCAGCACGACCTCTTTCATTCACTGTCATTTAGTTCTGTCAATCATGGAGGTTCTGCCTGATGTGGAAGTGTTACCTAGGGAGGTCTACATGTAAATTCAATCTGTCTAGGAACTCCTCCAGACTTATAATCACCTATCAAGGCATTTTTATGTTTGCATAACTCCTCCCAAGAGCCAGCCCACTGATTGCGCCGGCGTGCTCGCGACCCAGTCCTGAGCTCCGTGACCGTGGCCGCGGGACCCGATCGCTGCCAGTGTCCGGCGATCGGGTCACAGAGCTGAAGAACGGGGAGAGGTCTGTGTAAACAAACCTCTCCCCGTACTTCCTAGTGAGGCTGTCACTGATCGCCTGTTCCCTGTCATAGGGAAAGACGATCAGTGATGTCACACGCCAAGCCACGCCCCCTACAGTAAAAAAAAAAAAAACACATAGGTCCCACTTAACCCCTCCCTGCCCCCTAGTGGTTAACCCCTTCACTGCCAGTGACATTTTTACAGTAATCAATGCATTTTTAAACGCACTGATCGCTGTATTAATGCCAATGGTCCCAAAAATGTGTCAAAATTGTCCGACGTGTCCGCCATAATGTTGCCGCCATTACTAGTAAAAAAAAAAAAAAAATTATTAATAAAATTGCCATAAAACTATCCCCTATTTTGTAGATGCTATAACTTTTGCGCAAACCAATCAATAAACACTTATTGCAATTTTTTTTACCAAAAATATGTAGAAGAATACGTATCGGCCTAAACTGAGGAAAAAAAAACATTTTTTATATATTTTTGGGGATATTTATTATAGCAAAAAGTAAAAAATACTGCATTTTTTTCAAAATTGTCGCTCTATTTTTGTTTATAGCGCAAAAAATAAAAAAACGCAGAGGTGATCAAATACCCCCAAAAGAAATCTCTATTTGTGGGAAGAAAAGGACGTCAATTTTGTGTGGGAGCCACGTCGCACAATTGTCAGTTAAAGCGACGCAGTGCAGAATCGCAAAAAGGGGCCCGGTCCTTTAGCTGCAAATTGGTCCGGGGCTGAAGTGGTTAATGACTTACAGAGAGCAAGCGTCCAGGAAATATTTTGCTACCTGCCAATTGAAGAGCTCTCGTTCTGCCTCAGCTGGGGCTGTGTCATGCCTCTGCAGAGAGACTACTGCTTACCCACTTACAGACAGTAAGGATCCCGTTTTTTCAGCATGCTGGCAGAGGACAGGCTTTTATACATGGGCTGTGGCAGCTTTAGGAAGCAAACTGTAAGCCATTGAGCACCTTTTTTTGAAAACACTTGGAACTTATTTAGCTGATTTAAAGAGGAGGTCCGGTTGAAAAAAAAAAAAATGGTTTTAAAAGTCAGCAGCTACAAAACACTGTAGCTGCTGACTTTTAATAAAAGTCAGCAGCTGTCAGCAGCACACCTGTCCAGCGTGCCCGCGATGTCGGCCGCCCGCGGCCGATCCGTCCATCGGATTGGGTCCCGGCGCCACCATTCGCAGTAAGGGAAACAGGCAGTGGAGCCTTGCAGCTTCACTACCCGTTTCCTACTGCGCATGTGCGAGTGGCGCGGCGCTTTATGAATGGCCGGCTGTGTTCTGGGACACACACAGTTCCCAGAACACACCGGCGCTTTGTGAATGGCCACCTTTCCCAGAAGACAACGCAAGGAGGAGACTGAAGATCACTGCGGTGTAAGAAGTGGCAGATTAGGAAGATCTGCCTAGCAACAGCCATTTCTGGTAAGTAAAAATAAATTTTATTTTTTTCACATTTTTAGGAGCATTTTAATGCATTTTTTTTTTTTTTTTAGGGTGGCCCTCCGCTTTAACCTGAAGGTTCAGTTGAGTCTGAAGTGACTGCGATAGTCAGATTGTTCAATATTGTGGCGTTGGCTGCTCTGTGACCTTACAAAATACAACTTCATTCTTGAAAATAAAGTTGACTATCTCCTGCTTTCCTAATGCGGCCTGGTCCTGAACTCCTCTAATGAGGCCGCTGATCCCTTGATCTGGAGGCTCGGCGTTCATTGCGTCACCCGGCTCACAACGAACACACAGATACACCGGCTAACATCAGCCCCCCCCCCCCCTCTAATCTCGCCTCCCCCGAGCGATCGTACGAGTTCAAAACGCACCGCCGGTATCGGGCAGCAAACAAACGCTCGGCTTTTGGAGATTTTTTGCCGGAAAGTGGAAACAGATCTGTCTGGTGAATACGACGCAAGGGAATCATTTGGGGACAGCGGGGGGGGTGGGGGGGGGACGACCAGATTCAATTATTTGAGGAATTTCCAATCTACAGATTTCATTGACCCTTTCCCTGCCAGGAAGTCCTTCCTACAGATATTAAAAAAGGGCAAAAGTTTAACTCGCATTCGCAAGACAAGATCTGGAATAACATCCAACGCTTTTGCACGTGTCGCCGGCTTAGGAGAATCCCGGATGTATGGATTACAAAAGTATAACAGGCGCAGATGTGTCCAGCTAAAAAAAAAAATGTATACTCAAAAAGGTAGTTAAACAACTTGAAGACCCGGCTTTTTCTGGCAATTTCTGTAAAAAATCTTTATTTATTTTTAATTTTATTAAAAATACCCCCAAAACATAATATATATTTCTTAAGGGTGTACCGAATGGAAATTTTCATACCAAAACCAAAAAATGCAGGATGGACTTTGCCCGAAAATGAGTTTTTAAAAAATATTTATATACAATTGTTTTATATTTGACTATTTGACTAATATCACCAATTTAAATTAATATGAATTTATTGTTGGCCATTATTGGCACTTTTGGTGCAAGAAAGGTCAAGAAAAAATGCAGTCTGCAGTCTCCGACCATCTCTTGTATCATGTCCTCAGTCTCTGACCATCTCTTGTATCATGTCCTCAGTCTCCGACCATCTCTTGTATCATGTCCTCAGTCTCCGACCATCTCTTGTATCATGTCCTCAGTCTCCGACCATCTCTTGTATCATGTCCTCAGTCTCCGACCATCTCTTGTATCATGTCCGCAGTCTCCGACCATCTCTTGTATCATGTCCTCAGTCTCCGACCATCTCTTGTATCATGTCCTCAGTCTCCGACCATCTCTTGTATCATGTCCTCAGTCTCCGACCATCTCTTGTATCATGTCCTCAGTCTCCGACCATCTCTTGTATCATGTCCGCAGTCTCCGACCATCTCTTGTATCATGTCCTCAGTCTCCGACCATCTCTTGTATCATGTCCTCAGTCTCTGACCATCTCTTGTATCATTGTCCTCAGTCTCCGACCATCTCTTGTATCATGTCCGCAGTCTCCGACCATCTCTTGTATCATGTCCTCAGTCTCCGACCAGTCTCTTAATTAAACACACTACTAATAATATTAGCAAAATTTCCATCCGGTGCACCTCTAGCAGACATGAGATCAATGCAGGCTCACCAGTGCCTGTCACATGCAGCCTCACCAGTGCCCGTCAGCCTCCCCAGTGCCTGTGGATGCAGCCTGCCTGTGCCCGGATCAGAGCGGCGATCTCCCGCTGTGTCACCGAGTGGATTTGTATTGCACGGGCCGCAGCAACAATGTCCCGCCTCCTGTGTTCACGTCACACTGATTCAATGTCCCGCCGTTGGATCAGTGTGCCGTCCATTACAGGAGGCGGGACATTGTTAGTACGGCCCAGGCTATTCAGGTCTGTGGACACATGGATATCGTGGCAAGGAGAGGAGGAGAGGGAGTGGAGGACAGGGCGCGCTAGGATGACACTAATGCAATGGGCGGCACCCAGGGTGGACCCCGCCCCTTTCGGTATCGGCTTTTTTTTTTTTTTTTCATTTCGCCAGATATATAAAAACACTGTTTTCGGATGATCATTTGGCGGCCGATGCACCTCTAATATTTTGAAAGCAAAGGCCCTAGAGATTAAGTTGGTGGGTTTTGCAATTTTTCATGTATATGGTATTTGCGCAGCAATTTTTCGGGGGGGGGGGATAGACTTTTTTGGATTTTAATGCAAAAAAAAAAAAACACACACCACAACATAATCCAATTTTTTTGTCAAATATACAAGATGACGTTACGCCGAATAGATACCAAACATATCGCGCTTTAAAATTGTGCACGCCCGTGCAGCACAGACAATTGACATAAAGTATACTATCCATAGGCGACGCTTTAAATTTTTTTACAGGTTACTACTTTAAATTTACAAAAGGAGGTCTGGTGCTGGAATTACTGCCAATGATCTGATATTCGTGGCGATACCTCACATGTGTGGGACGATCGCTGTTTGCGACAGCAATAGACATGTGACAGGTGCTCTTTATAGAGGGATCGGGTGTCAATAAGACCCCAAATCCCTCCTCTGCCTTTAAAAGGATTCAAAACACCAAGATCTGTGTTTTAGAATGCTTTTATTTTTTTAATGGCCTAAACTGACCGGCTGGGCAAGGAGAACATTCATCAGAGAAGCAGCCAAGAGGCCCATGGGAACTCTGGAGGAGCTGCAGAGATCCACAGCTCAGGTGGGAGAATCTGTCCACAGGACAACTATTAGTCGTGTTCTCCACAAATCTGCCCTTTATGAAAGGGTGACAAGAAGAAAGACATTGGTGAAAGAAAGCTATAAGAAGTCCTGTTTGCAGTTTGTGAGAAGCCATGTGGGGGACACAGCAAACATGTAGAAGAAGGTGCTCTGGTCAGATGAGACCAAAATTGAAGTTTTTGGCCTAAAAGCAAAATGCTATGTGTGGCGGAAAAAACTAACACTGCACATCACCCTGAACACACCATCCCCACTGTGAAACATGGTGGTGGCAGCATCATGTTGTGGGGATGCTTTTCTTCAGCAGGGAAAAGAAAGCTGGTCAGAGTTGATGGGAA
Organism: Lithobates sylvaticus; assembly: GCA_028564925.1. Taxonomy (NCBI): domain Eukaryota; kingdom Metazoa; phylum Chordata; class Amphibia; order Anura; family Ranidae; genus Lithobates; species Lithobates sylvaticus. The sequence goes on from CM053032.1 coordinate 22,083,104, forward strand.
GATGGATGGAGCCAAATACAGGGCAATCTTTAGAAAAAAACCTGTTAGAGTCTGCAAAAGACTTGAGACTGGGGTGGAGATTCACCTCCCAGCAGGACAACGACCCGAAACATACAGCCAGAGCTACAATGGAATGGTTTAGATCAAAGCATATTCATGTGTTAGAATAAGTCCAGACCTAAATCCAATTGAGAATCTGTGGCAAGACTTGCAAATTGCTGTTCACAGACGCTCTCCATCCAATCTGACAGAGCTTGAGCTATTTTGCAAAGAAGAATGGGCAAAAATGTCCCTCTCTAGATGTGCAAAGCTGGTAGAGACATCCCCAAAAAGACTTGCAGCTGTAATTGCAGAGAAAGGGGGTTCTACAAAGTATTGATTCCGGGGGGCGCCATACAAATGTACCCCGCAAGTTTCACATATTTATTTGTAAAACATTTTACTTCCACTTCACAATTAATGGGGTGGGCAACTACATGGCAAATGAGGTTTAATGTAGAAAAATGTAAAATAATGCATTTGGGTGGCAAAAATAGGAATGCAATCTATAGACTGGGGGGAGAACCTCTGGGGGAATCTAGGATGGAAAAGGACCTGGGGGTCCTAGTAGATGATAGGCTCAGCAATGACATGCAATGCCAAGCTATTGCTAACAAAGCCAACAGAATATTGGCATTAAAAAGGGGATCAACTCCAGAGATAAAATGATAATTCTCCCGCTCTACAAGACTCTGGTCCGGCCGCACCTGGAGTATGCTGTCCAGTTCTGGGCACCAGTCCCCAGGAAGGATGTACTGGAAATGGAGCGAGTACAAAGAAGGGCAACAAAGCTAATAAAGGGTCTGGAGGATATTAGTTATGAGGAAAGGTTGGGAGCACTGAACTCACTCTCTCTGGAGAAGAGACGCTTGAGAGGGGATATGATTTCAATTTATAAATACCGTACTGGTGACCCCACAATAGGGATAAAACTTTTTTGCAGAAGGGAGTTGAAGACACGTGGCCACTCATTAAAATTAGAAGAAAAGGAGGTTCTTTACTGTAAGAGCAGCAAGGATGTGGAATTCCCTTCCACAGGCGGTGGTCTTAGCGGGGAGCATTAATAGTTTTAAAAAAAAAAACTATTAGATAAGCACCTGAATGACCGCAACATACAGGGATATACAATGTAATACTGACATATAATCACACACAGAGGTTGGACTTGATGGACTTGTGTCTTTTTTCAACCTCACCTACTATGTAACTATGTGCGACTTTGTGTTGGTCTACCACATAAAATCCCAGTAAAATACATTTACATTTTTGGTTGCAACATGACAAAATGTGGGGTATGAATACTTTTTCAAGGCACTCTAAGGGCCTTACCCCCTTGCATCGAGCGCAGTTGGGGAGTGTCCCTATTCACTTGAATGGGGCACATTCGGTTCCTCTACTACTTGCTGAACACAACAGGGAGGATCATTTTTGCACAAAGCATTGCAAGCGCAGCATGTGGACACCCCCCCCCCCCCCCATCCCCTGTGCCATTGCAGCATCAGTTTGTGTCTTTTATATCTGCCTACTTAAAAAATATTGAGGTTCCCCTTTAACAATCAAAAAAAGGACAATAAGTGACAGCAGAGCCCCTCCCCCTGCGTTCTGTGCGGTGTGCCCATAAGTCAAAACAATCTTGTACGTTCGATTCTTTTTGTATATTGGCTCTCTATGGGGGGGAAACCATTAACCAGAAACATTCAGAGGCCTGCTGCCGCTTAATCATCCCAGCGGTACAAAGCCGCACTCGCCAAACCTACATGGATTGGGTTACATTTCCCCCCCAACTAGTTTGTGTGGAACCTTCCCCCACCGGGCACTGCTCCAAATCAAGAAGAGCGCAGAACCCAAAAAATCAATAAAAAAAAAATTTAAATTAAATTAAAAAAATAAATCAAAAAAATAAATAAATAAAATAAACAAATAAAATAAAAAATAAAAAAAAAAAATAAAAAAAAAAAAAAAAAAAAATAAATCGCTGAAAATCTCAGGAAGGCGAAATTAGCTGGTTTATGTATAAAGAACAATAAAAAGTGGTTTAATAAATTAACTTAGTATAACTAAAACGCAAAACTTTTTTGTTTTTTTGTTTTAGATAGAGTGTCCCCATCAGGGAGATTCACCCTCTCCATTTGTCCTATTTTCCATTATCATTGAAAGTTAAAGAAAATCTCAAATTTTGGGTTGTCGCCAGAACAGGAATAGAGGGGAAATCTTCCAATGGGGGGCACTCGTTCTGGTGACAACCAGGGATTTCCTCACTTTGGAGGGATTACTTCTCACTTCCTGTTTTTTTGCTATTGGACATCAATCAGTTGTCCCCTCTACTCTGAGCAGTGACTGTCACTAGCTAACGTGTTCACCTTCCTGTGCTGTATACAGGGGCGGACTGACCATTCGGGCACTGCCCGAGGGCCCAGGGGCACTAGGGGGCCCCATCAGGGTTGCCAGCCTCAGTAAAACCAGGGACAGTATGTAAAAATCTGTGTTTTTTTTTACATCTGTCTCTGACATACTTTTGGTCTAAAAATCCAGAGATTATAGCTGCCCCACCTCTCCAGTACCTTCTCAGCCAATAGAAACATGTCTGTGTATACTATGCGTGTGTATACTGTGTGATTGTATACTGTGTGTGTGTGTGTGTGTGTGTGTGTGTGTGTGTGTGTGTGTGTGTGTGTGTGTGTGTGTGTGTGTGTGTGTGTGTGTGTGTGTGTGTGTGTGTGTGTGTGTGTATACTGTGTGTACATGTATGTGTATACTGTGTGATTGTATACTGTGTGGCCCCATAATCTGATTGCCTGGGGGCCCCACAATCTCCTATTGCCCGGGGGCCCCATGAGTTGTCAGTCCGCCCCTGGCTGTATACCCACCATGTAAAAAGGACTCATATTTGTGGATGACATCTGGTTGCCAGTTTCATTTAGCTACACACAGTGGGGAAAACAATTATTTGATCTCCTGCAGATTTTGCAAGTTTGCCCACTTACAAAGAAATGAAGGGTCTATAATTTTTATCATAAGAGTATTTTAAATGATAGAGACAGAATATCAACCAAAAATCCAGAAAAAAAACACATGATACAAATGTTATAAATGGAGTTGCAGTTCAGTGAGTAAAATAAGTATTTGATCCCCAAGCAAAACATGACTTGGTAGTTGGTGGAGAAACCCTTGTTGGCAATCACAGAGGTCAGAAGTTTCTTGTACTTGGTGACCAGGTTTGCACACATCTCAGGAGGGATTTTGGTCCACTCTTCTTTACAGATCTTCTCTAAATCCTTAGGGCTTCTTGGTTGTCACTTGGCAAGTTGAAGTTTCAGCTCCCTCCATACATTCTCTATAGGATTAAGGTCTGGAGACTGGCTAGACCACTCCATGACCTTAATTAAATGTGCTTCTTCTTGAGCCACTCCTTTGTTGCCTTGGCGGTATGTTTTGGGTCATTGTCAAGCTGGAAGACCCATCCATGACCCATCTTTAGACCCCTTTCACACTGAGGGCGTTTTGCAGGCGCTATAGCGTTAGAAATAGCGCCTGCAATCCGCCCTCAAACTGCTGCTCCATTGTCTCCAGTGCGAGCGCTGCGCTGGCAGGACGTCAGGAAAAGTCCTGCCAGCAGCTTCTTTGGAGCGGTGAAGGAGCGGTGTGTGTTTACCGCTCCTCCACCGCTGCTCCCCATTGAAATCAATGGGGCAGCGCTGCAATACTGCGGGCAAAATGCCGCTATTGCGGCATATTGCCGGTGGGTTTAACCCCTTGTCGGCCACTAGCAGGGGGTAAAAGAGGCCGAAATGCGCCCCGAATCCGACGGCAAAACGTGGCTAAAAATAGCGGTGGTGTGAAAGTCGTCTAATGCCGCGTACACACGGTCGGAATTCTCGTCGGAAAAAGCTCTGATGGTTTTCCCAACGGAATTTCGCTCAAACTGTCTTGCCTACACACGGTCACACCAAATTCCGACGGTCAGTAACACAGCGGCATAAAACACGTTCGACAGCAATATAAAAAGGGAAGTTTAATGCTTCCGAGCATGCGTCGAATTGTTTCCGAGCATGCGTCGGAATTTTCCGTGTCGGAATTGCATACACACGATCGGAAAATCCGATAGAAAGGTTTTCCGTCGGAAAAATTGAGAACAGGTTCTCAATCCAAAGTCCGTCGGAAATTCCGACAGAAAATGACCGATGGGCGTACACACAGTCGAAAAATCCATTGAAAAGCTCCCATCGGACTGTTTCCATCGGAAATTCCGACCGTGTGTACGCCGCATTAGTGTTCTGGCTGAGAGAAGAAGGTTCTCATCCAATACATGGCCCCTCAATGCGGCACAGTCGGCCTGTATCTGAGAAACAGCCCCAAAGTATAATGTTTCCACCTCCGTGCTGGACTGTAGGGATGGTGTTCTTAGGGTCATAGTCGGCATTTTTCTTCCTCCAAACACGGCGAGTCGAGGTAATGCCAAAGAGCTCAATTTTGGTCTCATCTGACCACAGAACTTCCTCCCAATCCTTCTCTGAATCATTTAGATGTTTATTGGAAAACTTCAGACAGGCCTCTACATTTTGCCTTCTTGAGGAGGAGGACCTTGCGGGCTCTGCAGGATTTCAACCCATGGCGGGGTATTGTGTTACCAATGGCTAGTTTGGTGACTGTGGTCCCAACTGCCTTGAGATCATTCACAAGCTCCTCCCGTGTAGTTCTGGGCTGATCCCTCACTTTTCTCATGATCATCCTCACCCAATGAGGTGAAATCCTGCATGGAGCTCCAGACTGAGGGCGATTGATGGTCATTTTGTATTTCTTCCATTTGCGAATAATCGCTCCAACGGTTGTCTCCTTTTCACCAAGCTTCTTGCTGATAGTCTTGTAGCCCATTCCAGCCTTGTGCCGGTCTACAATCTTCTCCCTGATGTCCTCTGACAGCTCTTTGGTCTTGCCCATGATGATGAGGTTTGAATGGAAGAGATTCTGTGGACAGGTGTCTTTTATTCACATAACGAGTTGTCTTTAGGAGCTCCTTCTTAACCACTTCAGCCCGGACCAATTGGCAGCCAAAGGACCAGGCTCCTTTTTGCGATTCTGCACTGCGTCGCTTTAACTGACAATTGCGCGGTCGTGCGATGTGGCTCCCAAACAAAATTGGCGTCCTTTTTTTACTACAAATAGAGCTTTCTTTTGGTGGTATTTGATCGCCCCTGCGGTTTTTATTTTTTGCGCTATAACAAAAATAGAGCGACAATTTTGAAAAAAAATGCAATATTTTTTACTTTTTGCTATAATAAATATCCCCAAAAAATATATAAAAAAAAAATTTTTTTCCTCAGTTTAGGCCGATACGTATTCTTCTACATTTTTTGGGTTTAAAAAAAAAAAAAAAAAAAAAAAAAAAATCGCAATTAGCGATTATTGATTGGTTTGCGCAAAAGTTATACAAAATAGGGGTTAGTTTTATAGCATTTTTATAAATATTTTTTTTTACTAGTAATGGCGGCGATCAGCGATTTTTATTGTGACTGCGACATTATGGCGGACACATCGGACATTTTTTGACACATTTTTGGGACCATTGTCATTTATACAGAAATCACTGCTATTTAAATGCACTGATTCCTATGTAAATGACAGTGGCAGTGAAAGAGTTAACCACTAGGGGGCGGGGAGGAGTTAGTGTGACGTGTTGTATTTTTTTTACATTAGGGGGCGTGGCTGACGTCTGACGTCATTGATCGGCTGTTCCCGATGACAGGGAACAGCCGATCAGTGACAGGCAGTGTAGGAAGCACAGGGAGAGGTTTGTTTACACAGACCTCTCCCCGTTCTTCAGCTCTGTGACCCGATCGCAGGACACCAGCGGCGATCGGGTCCGCTGGTCCCGCGCCCGTGGTCATGGAGCTCCCGACCAGGTCGCGAGCGCGCCGCCAGCGGCTGCGCGAGCGCGACCCCATGGCTAGGCAATTAAAGGGGACATATATATATATATATATATATATATATATATATATATATATATATACGTGATTTTGCCTAGCCGTGCCATTCTGCCGACGTATATTTACATGCGGCGGTCAGGAAGCGGTTAAACTGACAGGACTAATCTGTGTACCACATGAGCACCTACTATAGCCAGTCTGTGGGAGCCAGAATTATTGTTGGTTTGTAGGGGGGGGGGGATAATGTATTATTAGTATTGTATTGTATTATGTGTTTTTTCTGGATTTTGGTTGATATTCTGTCTATATCATTTAAAATAGACCCTATGATAAAAAAAAAAAATTCTTTGTAAGTGGGCAAACTTACAAAATCTGCAGGGGATCAAATAATTACCAGCCCCTTCCTTTCCTGAATGAACACAATAAGTGATCGGTACCGATCACTCGCTGCGTTCATTCATAACTGAAGCATAGTAAAATTGTGCTTATGTGGGGGGGGGGACCCTGTCAAGTTGGCTGTATGGGACCCCCTGGATGCCCCTAACAGCCGTGTTATAAATGTCCAGTGTGCATGAGGCCTTATTCCTTCACCCACTGACAAGCATTTAACCCTTGCACTGTAGGGGGCAACTGCCCGTTTCCCCTCCTCTCCTTCCCGCCAGCAGCTGCAAGCACAAAATAGAGAGTGGGGGGTCCGGTAAATATGTAATATTGACCGGCCTTTTCCTTTCCTGAATGAACACGAGTGATCAGTACTGATCAATCACTGTGTGCATCCATAACTGAAGCATAGTATATTGTGTTTATTTGGGGGGGGCTGTTAGGTTGGCTGTATGGGGCCCCTTGGTTTCTAATAGCAGCCCTGGACGCCCTGAACAGCAGAGTTATAAAAGGTCCAGGGTGCATTTAACCCTTGCAGTGTAGGGGGCGCTATTGCAAGGGTCATTTTTTTTCTGCCTGAAGTGCGGGTTTAACACTGCAGAATGACCAATGTATTAAAAAAAAATTAAAAAAAAATTAACATGTATTGAACCCAGTTTTTGCAGAAAAGGTAATATTTCTTAAAATGTATCAGCAAAGAAAAAAATAAAATAAAGGATCTTAAAAGAAAAAAAAAAAAAAAAAAAGTAATTTCTGACAGAGACAGGAGAGCCCAGACATCCGGCCTACAGGCAAACATGACTTGTGCACAACAAAAACTCAGATAAATTAAGTTACCCCGAGACATATGCTCTAATCAAGAGACCCTGTGATCGTCGGCCAAGAAGTAGCCTTGCCGGTGAACAGCCAGACGGCGATTCTGCACAGCGCAGGAGATATGAGAAATTAAATCACGGGGGCCATTGATTCAGTTGTCCTTTATTCCATTTAAATCTTAATTTCTTGCAGGCAGCGACTACAGAGACATTACTGGATTTATAGAGCCGAGATCACTGGAGACTTACAATAAAAAAAAAAAAAAAAGAAAAAAAAGAAAAAAAAAAAAAAAAGCTGAATTGGCATAAATTTTCAATGGATTCCCTCAGATATCAGCATCAAATATTGGTTACTGTGTAGGCCAAACGCCATGTAATTTGGCCGCAGTTATAGGAGAACTCCAGATTTAGCTAAAACAACATACATTAACGCAAAATATACTTATACCGTATATATAGTATAAGCCGAGTTTTTCAGCACATTTTTTTGTGCTGAAAGTGCCCCCCTCGGCTTATACTCGAGTCAAGGACTTTTCTGCAGCAGAGAATGACATTTTACGACCCGAATTTGGGGCCCTGGATCTCTGTAGGGCTGCAACTAACGATTATTTTCATAATCGATTAGTTGGCCGATTATTGTTTCGAATAATCGATTAATCGGTTAATAACCTTTAAAAAAAAAAGTGTGGTGTATAATTTAGTTAATATGTAAAGTTTTAAAAAAAAGGCAATTTATTCTTAACCACTTCCCGCCCGGTCAATAGCATATTGACGTCCAGGAAGTGGTTCCGTTATCCTGACTGGGCGTCATATGACGTCCTTCAGGATAACATGCCGCCGCGCATCGCGGCGATCGGTGGAGCGGTGTGTCAGTCTGACACACCGCTACACTGATCTCGGTAAAGAGCCTCCGGCGGAGGCTCTTTACCACGTGATCAGCCGTGTCCAATCACGGCTGATCACGATGTCAACAGGAAAAGCCTGTGATCGGCTTTTCCTCACTCGCGTCTGACAGAAACTGATTGTTTATCAGCGCAGCCCCCCTCAGATGCCCACACTGGACCACCAGGGACTCCACTAGGACCACCAGGGAAGTGGGCAACATGTGGATGGCCAGGTATGTACCCCCTGGCCACCCACATGTGCAAATGATGCCCAATCTGTGCCAGTCAGTGCCCACAAATGGGCACTGACTGGCACCATCAAGTAGCAATCAGTGCCACCCATCACCCAGCAATGCCACCCATCACTCAGCAATGCCACCCATTAGTGTCATCAGTGCCACCCATCAGTGACCAGCAGTGCCACCTATCGGTGCCCATCCGTGCCCACCTATCAGTGCCCATCAGTGCCCATCCATGCCACCTATCCGTGCCACCCATAAGTACCCATCAGTGCCACCCATAAGTGCCCATCAGTGCCGCCTATGGGTGCCCATCAGTGCCGTCTATGGGTGCCCATCAGTGCCGCATACCAGTGCCACCTATCAGTGCCCATCAGTGCCGCCTATCAGTGCCCATCAGTGCCACCTATCAGTGCCCATCATCAGTGGCCGTCAGTGCCACCCCATCAGAACCACCTCATTGGTGCCACCTCATCGGTGCCCCATCAGTGCCGCCTTATCAGTGCCCGTCAGTGCAGCCATATCAGTGCCCATCATTGAAGAAGAAAACGTACTTATTTACAAAAAATTTAACAGAAACAAAGAAAAACTTGTTTTCTTTCCAAATTTTCGGTCTTTTTTTTATTTGTTGCGCAAAAAATAAAAATCACAGAGGTGATCAAATACCACCAAAAGAAAGCTCTATTTGTGGGAACAAAATGATAAAAAAAATTGTTTGGGTACAGTGTTGTATGACCGCGCAATTGTCATTCAAAGTGTGACAGTGCTGAAAGCTGAAAATTGGTCTGGGCGGGAAGGTGTCTAAGTGCCTGGTATTGAAGTGGTTAAATATCTCTATGCAGTGGAAATATAAATAACCAACAATATGGTTAGGGAGCAAAATATTTAATCCACTCTGAGAATAACAGACAGAAGAGATATACTTTTTTTGGCCAATTAGTTGTTGGGCAGATTAAAAAACACAAAGTGCTGCAAAAACGCATTACATCCTTTTCTGCAGCTTCTCCATTGAAGTATATTGAACCAAAAAAGCAACATTTTGCGTTATAAAAAAAGTCCCTGACCCTTTCCAAACAGCAGCGGCTGAAAAAAGCGTAGATGTGATCGTGTCCCATAGGAAACCATGTAAATGAACTGTAGTGCGTTTCTGCAAAAAGCACCAAAAAACACAAAGATGTGAACCAGGCCTGAGACGTTTAGTAACATAAAGGGGGTTAAAAAAAAAAAAAAAAATCTAAAATTAGCCCTTTATATTACAAAAAAAAAAAAAAAAGATAATCACTACTGTAGGGGTTCATTTTTTTACTGTAGAACTGTGAAAGTAATACTTACAGTAGCAATTATTTGCTCTTTTTTGTACTATAAAGGACGAATTTTAGTTTTTTTAAACCCCATTATGTTACTGGCCGATTAATCAATTATGAAAATAAAAATCGATTAATTTCATAATCGATTTGTTGTCGATCAATCGATTCGTTGTTTCAGCCCTAGATCTCGGGGCCACTTGGTGTTAGGAACCCCATCTTGTTGGATATGTTGTAGTGTTGGGTCCACTGGGTTTGCACACCAAATTTGGGGTTCCTAGCACCAAGTGGCCTCGAGATACGGGGCCCCAAATTCGGTTCAGATAATGTCATTCTCTGCTGCAGAAAAGTGCTTGACATTTTCCGAACTGACTTTGAGGCCCCCGTATCTTGGGGCCACTTGAAGCTTTTGGTGTGCAAACCCAGTGGAACTAGCACTACAACATATGGGGTTCCTAGCTCCAAGTGGCCCCGAGATACAGGGCCTCAAAGTAGGTTCGGAAAATGTCAAGCACTTTTGGATATGTTGTAGTGCTAGTTCCACTGGGTTTGCACACCAAATTTGGGGTGGGTTCCTAGCACCAAATGACCCCGAGATACGGGGCCCCAAAGTCGGTCAACTGTGTCCATCTGCAGCAATGTCATTTCGGGACCCTTTGGCTGCAGCTAGGGGGCATCTAGGAAACCTTAACTACCAAGTTTGAAGTTCGGGGGACCTATGGCTGCAAATGGGCACAGTGAGGCAGCAAATGGGCATTGTCGACCCTCTTTTCCACTTACAGTAGCTGCGCATTTCTCACCCTAGGCTTATATTTGAGTCAATAAGTTTTCCCAGTTTTTTGTGGTAAAATTAGGTGCCTCGGCTTATATTCGGGTCGGCTTATACTCGAGTATATACGTTAGTAAAAAAATTGAATCCAAGAACACAGTCTTGTGTAACATCCAGTACTGTAGCAGCGCTCTTGTCAGTCATTAATCGTGACCAGCATTCATATGTTTTAATCATATGAGAACAGTGGCGCCCCCTAATGGACGAGTGTTCCTGTCCCTTATGTTTTATCCTTATTTGATTATAATATATAAGGTTGGGGGTCAGCAACCGGTCGATCACAGCCATGTGTTATGTACTACTGACTTTTGCATTTGGCCCCCCTTAGGTGCCGACCCTCCGCATCCGGCCCTCCTTACATGCCGACCCCATGCTCGCCCTTCCTCACTGCTGACCCCTGCCCTTCGCCCCTTCCTTACTGCCGACCCCCTCGCTCGCCCTTCCTTACTGCCAACCCCCGCCCTTCCCCCTTCCATACTGCCGCCCTCCGCCCTTTCATACTGTCGCCCTCCGCCCTTTCATACTGCCGCCCTCCGCCCTTTCATACTGACGACCCACGCCCTTTCATACTGACGACCCCCGCCCTTTCATACTGACGACCCCCGCCCTTCCATACTGACGACCCCCGCCCTTCCTTACTGCCGACCCCCGCCCTTCCTTACTGCCGGCCCCCGCCCTTCCTTACTGCCGGCCCCCGAGCTCGCCCTTCCTTACTGCCGGCCCCCGAGCTCGCCCTTCCTTACTGCCGGCCCCCGAGCTCGCCCTTCCTTACTGCCGGCCCCCGAGCTCGCCCTTCCTTACTGCCGACCCCCGAGCTCGCCCTTCCTTACTGCCGACCCCCGAGCTCGCCCTTCCTTACTGCCGACCCCCGCCCTTCCATACTGCCGACCCCCACCCTTCCTTACTGCCGACCCCCGAGCTCGCCCTTCCTTACTGCCGACCCCCACGCTCGCCCCTTCCTTAACAATACATGGCCCCTCAATACGGCAAAGTCGGCCTGTACCTTTAGCAGAGAAACCGCCCTAAAGCATAATGGAGGAAGAAAAATGCTAAGACCCCAAGAATACCATCCCGAGAGTCAAGCATGGAGGTGGAAACATGATGCTCCCTCCTGAGATGTGTGCAAACCTTGTCACCAAATACAAGAAACGTCTTACCTCTGTAATTGCCAACAAGGGTTTCTCCACCAAGTACTAAGTCATGTTTTGCTTGGGGATCAAATTGTGTTTTTCTGGATTTTTGGTTGAAATTCTGTCATTTAAAATACACCCATGATAAAAATTATAGACCGTCATTTCTTTGTAAGTGGGCAAACGTACAAAATCTGCAGGCGATCAAATAATTATTTTCCCCCACTGTATAGAGACAATATTTTCTTGTCAGAGTTCTGCTTTAAAAAATGACATTAAAGTAAGCAATAACAGCTTTCCCCTTTAAGGACTCTATAATTAATCTAGTAGACAAAGAGTCAGGCAGGCTAGGGAGCGCCAACGTTGCATGCCACCCGTCCAGCCCCGGTCCCAAACGATTTAAACCGACGCTGGCAGAAAGAACAAAACTAAAAATAATGACAAAATAAGATGGCTGAAACTGATTAAATTCAATCACATGCAGGAAAAAACAAAGAAGAGAACCAGCAAGCAAGAAGGTCCCATTGATGTGTCACTGTGACCTGCACCCACTCAGGAGAGACGGGCCGCTCCGGAGAATGGCCCATTGTCTCATCGTGTGGGCGCATTTTATTTCCGTGGGAAAAAAAAAAAAATGACATGGGACGGCAACAAGTTGCCAGTTAGTAGCCAAATTCGCATCTCTGTTACAACTCAGTGTCAGAAAAAAATTTCAATAAAATAACACGGCATTATTCAAGATGGAGTATGACATAACGGACCGGGTCATTAACGTGGACGTTTTAAGAACTTTGTAAGTCTGCATGAGATCAATTATAAAGCTCCGCCCATTATCAATAATAGAAAAAAATATATAAAAGTCATCCTTAAAGAGTAACTCCACTTTCGTGGGGAAAAAAAAAAAATAATAATAATAATAATAATAATAATAATAATAATAATATAACATATACAATTTAGACACATATTGCAACTTAAAGTGGTGTTGCCACCAAAAAAATAATTGGGCTTAAAAATCATAAAAAAAAGAAAAAAAAAAATAATTGGAAAAAGATAAATTTTTTACTCACCTCTAAACGCCTGTTACCGGAACAGGTAAGTGTCCGATTATTAAAAGTCAGCAGCTGCAGTATTTGTAGCTGCTGACTTTTACATTTTTTTTTTTTGTGGGCCCTCCTCTTTAAAGTGGGGTGCCCCTTAAAAATATTTTTTTAAAAGTCAGCAGCTACAAATACCGCAGCTGCTGACTTTTAATAATCGGATACTTACCTGTCCCAGGGTCCAGCGATGCGGGGGAACGAAGCCCCCCCTCGTTCCCCGCTCCGCTCGCGGCGCCGGCATTCTTACTGTGGGCACCCGGCTGTGGCTTCACAGCCGGGCACCCACTGCACATGCGCGAGCGGTGCCGCAATACGCCGCGCGGTCATCTGGGACCTGTCACGTGTCCCAGATGACTGACTGCGGCAAGAGGAAGTGATGTCAGTGCCCGGGCACTGAAGGAGGCAGACTACGAGGGACCCCCTAGCAACAGGCATTTAGAGACGAGTTAAAAAAAAAAAAAAAATTCCAATTATTTATTTTTATGAATTTTAAGCTACTTTTTTTTTTTTGGTGGAAACACCACTTTAAAGCGTAAAAACGTAACCATTTGACCAACAGAAAATTTACCATCCCCTTCATGACCAGGCCGTTTTTGCGATACAGCACTGCGTTACTTTAACTTAAAATTGCGACGCTGTACCTAAACAAAAAAGGTGCGTAATTTTTTTCTTTTGGTGGAATTTGATCACCTCTGCGTTTTTTGCACTAACAACAATATTTTTTACTTTCTGCTAAAAAAAAACATATCCAATAAAAAAAAAATGTAATGTAAAAAAAATTTAAAAAAAAATGTTTATTTCTTCATCACTTTAGGCCAATATGTATATTGATTGTTTTGCACAAAAGTTATAGCGTCTACAAACTATGGGATAGATTTTTTTTATTTTCCTAGTAATGATGGCGATCAGCGATTTATCAGCGATTTATAGTGGGACTGCGATATCGCAGCAAACATTCTGACACTTTTGGGGAAGCAGTGGCACTGAGGCTGGGTTCACACTGGAACACACAGAGGCTCACAGCAGGAGCCCTGTGCGTCTTTATTCACCGTTTCAGGTCCGATTTCAGCCCGAATTTGGTCTGAATTCAGACCTGAAATGGACCAAAAGACACACAGGACTCCTGTGCAATTTGCACCATAGCCAATGCGGAGACCACGGCCGGTCCCTCTGCGCTCTTTCAGACCACGGCGGGTCCTGTGGTGCTCTTTCAGACCACGGCGGGTCCCATGGCGGATCCCATGGTGCTCTTTTGGATCATGTTGGGTCCCACGGTGCTTTTTTTGGACCACGCTGAATCCTGCGGTGCTCTTTTGGACCGCGTAGGGTCCAGTGGTGCTCTTTTGGGTTATGTTGGGTCCCGCAGTGCTCTTTCGGACCACGGTGGGTCCCGTGGTGCTCTTTCAGACCACGGTGGGTCCCGTGGTGCTCTTTCAGACCTCTATGGGTTCCATGGTGCTCTTTCAGACCTCCTGGGGGTCCGTATGGCTCTTCCGGACCACGTTGGGTGCTTTTTCGGAACGCGTCGGAACCCGTGGCGCTCTTTCGGAACCCGTGGCGCTCTTTCGTAACGTGTCGGAACCCGTGGCGCTCTTTCGGAACGCGTTGAATCCAGTGGCGCTCTTACGGAACGCGTCGGGTCCAGGGGCGCTCTTTCGGACCACGGTGGGTCCCGCGGCGCTCTTTCGGACCACGGTGGGTCCCGCGGCGCTCTTTCAGACCACGGTGGGTCCCGTGGCGCTCTTTTAGACCTTGGCGGGTCCCACGGCACTTTTTGGGACCACGCTGGGTCCTGTGGTTCCCTATCAAGCCATGCTGGGTCCTGTGGTGCTCTCTCAGGCCATGCTGGGTCCTGTAGTCCTCCTTCAAACCATTCTGCCCTCCCTCCCCCCTCCAGCAGGGTGCACTCACCTCCTATGATGGTCCTGATGAGGGAGGCATGTCCAGGGCAGTCCACCAGGGTGAACTGTAGGCGGCAGTATCCGGTGTGTGTCAGGTGTTCGGGGACGGGCACGGTGAAGGAGGAGAAGCCCAGGTCCAGGGTGATGCCCCTCTCCCGGCTCTGCGGGTTCTTATCGAAGGCGGCGGTGGAGGAGGTGGTGCTCAGCGCCTTGGCCAGCGACGTCTTCCCGCTGTCGATGTGGCCGAGCACCCCGACATTGAAGTTCAGGGTCTCCCCCTCGGCAGAAGCCATGAGAAGCAGCAATGCGTTTCAGCGTGGTTGCAGGGCACTTCCGCGTTGTGCGTTGCTTACCCTCCCCTCCCAGGTACAGAAGAGGTGAATATTGGTTCCGCTTAGTGTAAAGCAGAATTTCCCACACTCAGTTCATCACAGGCTATTGTTTAATGGAAGCCTGACTCCAGACACTTTGGTGTCCTTTTATGAAGCAGTGATCAGCGGAGATCCTGAGGATCACCACTGATCACAGCCCATAAACAGTTTATAAACCAGAGATAATCGGGGGGAGAAGTGTTTGAACTTGTTCTCCCGCCGATTATCTCTGCACATGGAGAATCCACATAGAATGACACAGTAACGGCCAGTGTATGAAGCTGCGATCTCAGCGCTTCACTGGCGATCTGTGTCAGAATTCACACTCCCCGATTCACCAGCTCAGAGGTGGTGAAGGGGGGGAGTGAAGAGAGAATCCCGGGGATCTGAGGAGGAAAGAGGAAGATTATTAACTTCCTTATGCCTCGTTCAGACCCCCCAACACTGTAACCATGTCCCCCTGTCATATATATGTGTATACATGTATATATATATAATGTGTATATGTATATATATATATAATGTGTGTATATACATGTATATATGTGTGTGTGTGTATATACATGTATATATAATGTGTGTGTGTGTATACATGTATATATAATGTAGGGGGGACTCTTTATTTTATTAACATTAATCACACTGTCTGTCCATGTATTGAGCTGTGATAATTTATCACCGCTTAATAAATGGACATCTCAGTGTTTCAGTGAAATGGTACTGTAATCTCGTAAAGTCTCACGAGATTCCAGTATCAGGGGCCGTTCTCCACTGTTTGAAGCGTTTGTAGATCACTTCACTCCTCCATGGGTGAAGCGATCTACTATGCTTCATAAAATGACACACAGAGGAGAAAGATCTCCTCTGTGAATGCCGGAGAATGAAGCAGTGAATAGATTTCACTGCTTCATAAAAGGACACCTTTGTTTTTAAAAATAGTGAGAAAGAATTAACATTTCTGTGTTTTATTTTACCCCATTAAGGAGACTTTCTTCATGAAGGGGCGTGCTGCCAGTGAAGGAAAACGGGACAACTGCCCTAGGTGGCAATCGTGGGGTGAGAGGCAGCAATGAGGCCAGAATGTCCATACCAAGCACTATGTCATCACAGCTCAGTAATGTTGTCCTATACACAGGGTAGCCATACTGGGCTCATTGCTAGGACGCTGGCGCTGCCTGCAGCATAACAACCAATGATGCGGCACAGTCCAGCCACCTGCGTCCTAGCAACCAATGATGCTGTATGGCCACCTTCACCATAACAACCAACAAAGCTGCATTGCCTAACCACCTACATCCTAGCAACCAATGATGCTGTAAGGCCCACCTACATCCTAGCAACCAATG
This sequence comes from Lithobates sylvaticus, assembly GCA_028564925.1. Taxonomy (NCBI): domain Eukaryota; kingdom Metazoa; phylum Chordata; class Amphibia; order Anura; family Ranidae; genus Lithobates; species Lithobates sylvaticus. The sequence continues at coordinate 22,099,370 of CM053032.1, forward strand.
ATGCTGTAAGGCCCACCTACATCCTAGCAACCAATGATGCTGTAAAGGCCCACCTACATCCTAGCAACCAATGATGCTGTAAAGGCCCACCTACATCCTAGCAACCAATGATGCTGTAAGGCCCACCTACATCTTAGCAACCAATGATGCTGTAAGGCCCACCTACATCCTAGCAACCAATGATGCTGTAAGGCCCACCTACATCCTAGCAACCAATGATGCTGTAAGGCCCACATACATCCTAGTAACCAAGGATCCTATGGGCCCCCTGTGCCAACAATGCTGTAATACCCTCCTACCATCACTAAGCTGGTTGCTAAGACGCTGGCACTTCCTGCACATTACAACCAATGACTCTGTACGGTCCAGCCTCCTGCATCCAGCAGCCAGCACCATAACAAGTAACAATGGCTTAGCTGCCTACATCCCAGCAACCAAAAATTCTGTCTGCAATATACCAAACAAATTCCTCATTAACATGTATACCAAATCCTCAGCTAGGATTTATTTTTTCCTTGGTACATGTGCCCCTAGGGCAGTGCCCAGCCCTCATGCCAACTGTTTAACAATCCCTTGCCTATTAATCTAGTACAGGGGTCTCCAAACTTTCTAAACAAAGGGCCAGTTTACTGTCCTTTAAACTTTAGGGGGGGCCGCACTGTGGCAAGTGGGAGAAGAAAATGTTTGGTTGTCAGCAGGAGTAAACAATGCTTCATGATTGGTATTAGAGGGAGTAATAGTGCCCCATCATTGGTATTCATGGTAGGAATAGTGCCCCACCATTGGTTTTAATGGGAGATTAGTGCCCCATCATTAGTATCAATGGGAGGAACAGTGTCCCATCATTAGTATCAATGGGAGGAACAGTGTCCCATCATTGGTGTCAATGGGAGGAATAGTGCCCCGTAATTGATGTCAATGGGAGATTAGTGCCCCATCATTGGTGTCAATGAGAGGAATAGTGCCCCATTGTTGTTATCAATGGGAGGAATAGTGCCCCATTATTGGTGTCAATGGGAGGAATAGTGCCCCGTCATTATTGTCAATGGCAGATTAGTGCCCCATTGTTAGTATCAATGGGAGGAATAGTGCCCCATCATTGTTGTCAATGGCAGATTAGTGCCCCATTATTGGTGTCAATGGGAGGAATATTGCCCCATCGTTAGTATCAATGGGAGGAATAGTGCCCTATCATTAGTGTCAGTGGGAGGAATTGTGCCCCATCATTGGTGTCAATGCCAGATTAATGCCCCATCATTGGTGTTAGTAGGAGGAACTCTGTCAGCAACAGTGGGGAGAATAATCCCCCAAGGGCCGGATAAAAGCAAGCAAAGGGCCGTATCCGGCCCCCTGGGCCGCAGTTTGGAGATCACTGTTCTAGTGAATAACCATTACTAGTTTTTTACATTTGGATTCTATTGACTTCAAAGGGGTTCAGAGTCGGCACCTGAATTTCAGTAAAGTTCACAAGCTTTCAACAAATCCCTAGTGCCATTCACAATGATTGGCATCACATCAACGACTTTCCCGTGCATCGCAGTGACGCACACATCTCAGTAACGCACACATCTCAGTGACGCACACATCGCAGTGACGCACACATCGCAGTGACGCACACATCGCAGTGACGCACACATCGCAGTGACGCACACATCGCAGTAACGCACACATCGCAGTGACGCACACATCTCAGTGGTGCACACATCGCATTAACACACACATCGCAGTGGCGCACACATCGCATTAACACACACATCGCAGTGGCGCACACATCACAGTGACGCACACATCACAATGACGCACACATCGCAGTACCGCGCACACATCTCAGTGACGTACACATCGCAGTGGCGCACACATCGCAGTGACGCACACATCGCAGTGACGCACACATCGCAGTGACGCACACATCGCAGTAACGCACACATCTCAGTGACGCACACATCGCAGTAACGCACACATCGCAGTGACGCACACATCTCAGTGGCGCACACATCGCATTAACACACACATCGCAGTGGCGCACACATCGCATTAACACACACATCGCAGTGGCGCACACATCACAGTGACGCACACATCACAATGACGCACACATCGCAGTAACGCACACATCACAGCGACCCACACATCGCATTGACACACACATCCCAGTGACGCACACATTGCAGTAACGCACACATTACAGTGGTGCACACATCGCAGTGACGCACACATCGCAGTGACGCACACATCGCAGTGATGCACACATCGCAGTGGCGCACACATCACAGTAACACACACATCGCAGTGGCGCACACATCGCAGTGGCGCACACATCACAGTGACCCACACATCACAGCGACGCACACATCGCATTGACGCACACATCCAAGTGACGCACACATTGCAGTAACGCACACATTACAGTGGTGCACACATCGCAGTGACGCACACATCGCAGTGATGCACACATCGCAGTGACGCACACATCGCAGTGATGCACACGTCGCAGTGACGCACACGTGACAGTGACGCACACATCGCCGTAATGCACACATCGCAGTGACGCACACATCACAGTGATGCACACATCCCAGTGACGCACACATTGCAGTAACGCATACATTACAGTGGTGCACACATCGCAGTGACGCACACATCGCAGTAACGCACACATCACAGTGACGCACACATCGCAGTGATGCACACATCGCAGTGGCGCACATATCGCAGTAACACACACATCGCAGTGGCGCACACATCGCAGTGGCGCACACATCGCAGTAACGCACACATCACAGTGACGCACACATCACAATGACGCACACATCACAATGACGCACACATCGCAGTAACGCACACATCACAGTGACCCACACATCACAGCGACGCACACATCGCATTGACCCACACATCACAATGACGCACACATCGCAGTAACGCACACATCACAGTGACCCACACATCGCATTGACGCACACATCCCAGTGACGCACACATTACAGTGGTGCACACATCGCAGTGACGCACACATCGCAGTAACCCACACATCGCAGTGACGCACACATGGCAGTAACGCACACATTACAGTGGTGCACACATCGCAGTGACGCACATATCGCAGTGACGCACACATCGCAGTAACCCACACATCGCAGTGACGCACACATGGCAGTGATGCACACATCGCAGTGGCGCACACATCGCAGTGACGCACACATCTCAGTGATGCACACACCGCAGTGGCGCACACATCGCAGTAACGCACACATCGCAGGGGCGCACACATCGCAGTGATGCACACATCGCAGTGATGCACACATCACAGTAACGCACACATCACAGTGACGCACACATCGCAGTGACGCACATATTGCAGTGACGCACACATCGCAGTGACGCACACATCGCAGTGGCGCACACATCACAGTGACGCACACATTGCAGTGACGCACACATTGCAGTGACGCACACATCTCAGTGACGCACACATCGCAGTAACGCACACATCTCAGTGACGCACACATCTCAGTGACGCACACATCGCAGTGACGCACACATCTCAGTGACGCACACATCGCATTGACGCACACATCCCAGTGACGCACACATTGCAGTAACGCATACATTACAGTGGTGCACACATCGCAGTGACGCACACATCGCAGTAACGCACACATCGCAGTGACGCACACATCGCAGTGATGCACACATCGCAGTGGCGCACACATCGCAGTAACACACACATCGCAGTGGCGCACACATCGCAGTGGCGCACACATCGCAGTAACGCACACATCACAGTGACGCACACATCACAATGACGCACACATCACAATGACGCACACATCGCAGTAACGCACACATCACAGTGACCCACACATCACAGCGACGCACACATCGCATTGACCCACACATCACAATGACGCACACATCGCAGTAACGCACACATCACAGTGACCCACACATCGCATTGACGCACACATCCCAGTGACGCACACATTACAGTGGTGCACACATCGCAGTGACGCACATATCGCAGTGACGCACACATCGCAGTAACCCACACATCGCAGTGACGCACACATCGCAGTGACGCACACATCGCAGTGACGCACACATGGCAGTAACGCACACATTACAGTGGTGCACACATCGCAGTGACGCACATATCGCAGTGACGCACACATCGCAGTAACCCACACATCGCAGTGACGCACACATGGCAGTGATGCACACATCGCAGTGGCGCACACATCGCAGTGACGCACACATCTCAGTGATGCACACACCGCAGTGGCGCACACATCGCAGTAACGCACACATCGCAGGGGCGCACACATCGCAGTGATGCACACATCGCAGTGATGCACACATCACAGTAACGCACACATCACAGTGACGCACACATCGCAGTGACGCACATATTGCAGTGACGCACACATCGCAGTGACGCACACATCGCAGTGGCGCACACATCACAGTGACGCACACATCGCAGTAACGCACACATTGCAGTGACGCACACATTGCAGTGACGCACACATCTCAGTGACGCACACATCGCAGTAACGCACACATCTCAGTGACGCACACATCTCAGTGACGCACACATCGCAGTGACGCACACATCTCAGTGACGCACACATCGCAGTGACGCACACATCTCAGTGACGCACACATCGCAGTAACGCACACATCGCAGTGATGCACACATCGCAGTGGCGCACACATCGCAGTGGCGCACACATCGCAGTAACACACACATCGCAGTGGCGCACACATCGCAGTGACGCACACATCGCAGTAACGTACACATCGCAGTGGCGCACACATCGCAGTGACCCACACATCACAGCGACGCACACATCACAGCGACGCACACATCGAATTGACGCACACATCCCAGTGCCGCACACATCGAATTGACGCACACATCCCAGTGACGCACACATCGCAGTGACGCGCACATCGCAGTGACGCACACATTGCAGTGACGCACACATCGCAGTGACGCACACATTGCAGTAACGCACACATCATAGTGATGCACACATTGCAGTGACGCACATATCGCAGTGACGCACGGCGCCCTCAGGGGTCAAGTAACAAATTTCAAGTTTTCCTTTTTGCCCAGAATGCACATTCTCATGCGACCTTTGTGCCGCACACGTGTCAAAACGCAAATCTCACGCTGGGATGTTTTTGCTGAAATCCGACCTTTTTGTTGTAATGATAAACATTCCTAACTCATCTATAAAACGGACAACAATTGCTTCAATAATATGAAATTTCGAATTCCACGCGCATTTCCTGTAACACGGCCATGGAGTAATCCGAGAACTCCCCGGACGTCAGACGCAGATCATGTCAGAGATATTTCCAATTTTATGAACTGCAGAGACCTCTCCAGTGGATTTTCAGTGACTACTCATTTTGAGTTATTATTGTAAACAAAAAGTAATATTTCTGGAGACTGACATGTTTTACAGTCAGCCTTTCTCTTTAAAGCAGAACTCCAGACAAAAATAAGATAAAAAATGAATCGTCCATTAAAAGATATAATAATGAAAAAAAAAAGCTATTGCTGCAATATTCTCCTTTATTTCAGAGATTTTCTCCCGCAACATTTTTTTTCTACCACTAGATGTCCTCGGTCTGATAGCTAGGATTATTAATCCACTTCCTAACCTTGTAAACACCCCTTCTTATATTGAGTAGGTCCCCCTTTTGGCACAAAAACAACCCTGACCCGTCAAAACTAGACATAGGCAGATAGTTTCGCTCCGAATCAAAAATTTTAAGAATTTTTCGTTATTTTCCAAAAATTTCGGATGTAACCGAATTTCCGATTTACAATAGTAACGAATTTAAACGAATCCAAAAATACAAAACAAAATTTCGGACGAGATTGGAATCAAATACGAAATATTTTTTTTAATTTGATTTGATTCGAATTCAATTTTCTGCGGACAAATGTGTGTTGTCAGGTTTTCGGAGCATGTGTACACAAGTCCGTCGGACAAAAGTCCAAAGTACAAACACGCATGCTCGGAAGCAAGGACGAGCCGGAAGCGGCCGGTCTTGTAAAACTAACATTCGTAATGGCGAATTAACATTCGTGACGCGGCAAATTATGAAATCTCCAAATGCAGCGCACAATTCTCTTCTTCTTTAACCACTTTTAGACCGGACCAATTTGCAGCCAAAGGACCAGGCCCCTTTTTGCGATTCGGCACTGCGTCGCTTTAACTGACAATTGCGCGGTCGTGCGATGTGGCACCCAAACAAAATTGACGTCCTTTTTTTCCCACAAATAGAGCTTTCTTTTGGTGGTATTTCATCGCCCCTGTGGTTTTTATTTTTTGGGCTATAAACAAAAAAGAGCGACAATTTTGAAAAAAAACGCATTCTTTTTTTACTTTTTGCTATAATAAATATCCCCAAAAATATATAAAAAAACATTTTTTTTCCTCAGTTTAGGCCGATACGTATTCTTCTACATATTTTTGGTAAAAAAAATCGCAATAAGCGATTATTGATTGGTTTACGTAGAAGTTATAGCGTTTACAAAATAGGGGATAGTTTTATAGCATTTTTATTAATAATTATTTTTTTACTAGTAATGGCGGCGATCAGCGATTTTTATTGTGACTGCGACATTATGGCGGATACATCAGACATTTTTGACACATTTTTGGGACCATTGTCATTTATACAGCAATCAATGCTATTTAAATGCACTGATTCCTGTGTAAATGACACGGGCAGTGAAGGGGTTAACCACTAGGTGGCAGTGTAGGGGTCACATGTACCTAGAGGCGTGTTTGTAACTGTGGGGGGGTGGCGTGGCTGTCAGCTAGTGAATGCTGATCTCTTCTCCAATCATAGGGAGCCCTTATGCCTGTCCGTGCCATTCTGTCGACGTACATCGTCATGCGCCGGTCGGAAAGCGGTTAATGGGATAATAATGAAGCTGCTTTGCTGGTGATACTGATGGAGTTATTGCAAATGAATTTTCAAAGTTTTTTTTTTTCTAGTGAATATATAGAAAAATATTATTATGCTTGTTATTTATTTTTATTTTTTTGGGGCAAGTTACCACAACACCATTATCCTGTAGTTTTTAAGATCAAAGATACAACTATGTTGGTTTCCCTTGTCAATTTTACATTGTATTTTTTTAAATGTAACTGCCGACTCCCAAACTGTCATTTGAAGTAAAACACATAGACAAGTATTATTCTACACAATTTTTTTATTGTGCATTAAAAAAAAATTTAGACATGATATCTGCCAATAGAACTTAAAGTGGGGGAACACCCTAAAAAAAATAAAATAAAAAAAAGCATTAATATTCTGGAAAATAAAAAAAAAAATTTTTTTTTTACCTGATCTGAAATCCCTGTTGCTAGGCAGTACTCCTAATCTGCCTCCTTCCTACGCCGCGGTGATCTTCGTTCTTCTGTCCTCCGCCGCGTTGTCTTCTGGGTAATGGGACGCGCTGTGTCATGGGAACTGTGTTTTCCCTAACACAGCGCGTCCCATTCACAAAGCGCCGCGCGACTCGCGCATGCGCAGTAGGAAACGGGCAGTGAAGCCGTAGTCTTCGCTGCCCGTTTCTCTTACTGAGGATGGCGGCGCTGGGACCGGAGCGCAGAGGGACATCTCGGCCTCCACGACCGACATCGCGGGCGCCCTGGGAGGGTAAGTGTACTTATTAAAAGTCAGCAGCTACTTTTTTTTTTTAGCTGCTGACTTTTAAAAAAATGTTTTTTTAGCTGAAACACCCCTTTAACTAAAAAGTGCATTCTATGCATCCAAAAATATAGAAAATATGCCAAATCAAATCATTATTCAACCAAAAAAATAAAATAAAAGCCTCATGCACGTGTCCTGCTTCTTAATATAGGGGGTCAACAATGCCAAGAGTTGGTGAAAGCAGGGGTCTGTCATTCCAAAAATCATCCGGATTATTCTCCTGGAGCTCCCGCAGCAAAGGCACATGACAAAATTGGTCACGATTAATATAGCAACCAATTTTTGGTCCAAGAAATCCTCCTCCTCCTGTTCCTGGACTGGACTCGGGTCAAAGCAATAGCTCCAAGGCCAATAATAAATAACACGTCATCTCCTCCGATTCCGCAACATGGCTGGTTGACGAACGGCCGTTCAGAAACGAACTGAAAAGCGCAAAGTGAAAGGCGCAAAATGAAAAGCGCGAATCAACGCTCACCAAACTTCTACTAACACAAAATTAGCAGAAGGAGCCCAAAGGGTGGCGCTAAAGAGTTGAAAAAACACGTAGTACGTCACTACGTTCATGTTTGTTGACTGACAAGTCCTTTGCCATTTGTATTAGACATGTGCACAACAAAAAAAAAAAACGTTTATTTTCGTTTCGTTTTTTTCGTTTCCGTTGATTTGTAACGATTCGTACATTCGTAAGTCGTCGGTGTTCGTATTCGTAACGATTCGTACATTCGTAAGAGTTATTTTTCGTTGATTCGTTTTTTCGTTAGTTTAATTTTCGTTTTATTCGAAATTCGGATGCATTCGTAACATTCGTAGATTGGTAATCGGAGCATAATTCATAATTTTATGTAATGTGTATGCTATTATTACATTTTAATAATTTACGAATCGAAAAAAAAAAGTTACGAATCGAAAAAAAAAGTTACGAATCGAAAAAAAAGTTACAAATCGAAAAAAAAAGTTACGAATGTACGAATTTTTTCGTTCAATCTATTCGAAGCATGTAAAGCAGCACCATTGTAAGGGACACGGAAAATTACCAATTCAAAAAAAAAAAAAAGTTACGAATCGAAAAAAAAAGTTACGAATCGAAAAAAAAGTTACGAATCGAAAAAAAAAAGTTACGAATGTACGAATTTTTTCGTTCAATCTATTCGAAACACGTTAAGCAGCACCATTGTAAGGGACACGGAAAATTACCAATTCAAAAAAAAAAAAAAATCGAAAAAAAAGTTACGAATCGAAAAAAAAAAGGTACGAATCGAAAAAAAAAGTTACGAATCGAAAAAAAAAGTTACGAATCGAAAAAAAAGTTACAAATCGAAAAAAAAAGTTACAAATTTTTTCGTTCAACCTATTCGAAGCACGTTAAGCAGCGCCATTGTAAGGGACACGCTTTTGTCCACTAGGGATGCGCCCCCTGCTCAGCCACGGAGCCGATACGGAGGATGAACAGCGATCTATCTCTTCCCCTACACAGTCCCCTCCCTCCTTCAGTTAGAACACACACTAGGGAACACATTAACCCCTTGATCGCCCCCTAGTGGTTAACCCCTTCACTGCCGGTGAAATCTTTACAGTAATCAGTGCATTTTTATAGCACTGAACGCTGGAAAAATGCCAATTGTCCCAAAAATGTGTCAAAATTGTCCGATGTGTCCACCATAATGTCGCAGTCCTGATAAAAATCGCAGATCGCCGCCATTACTAGTAAAAAAAAAATAATAATAAAAATGCAATAAAACTATCCCCTATTTTGTAGACGCTATAACTTTTGCACAAACCAATCAATATACGCTTATTGCGATTTTTTTTTTACCAAAAATATGTAGAAGAATACGTATCGGCCTAAATTGAGTAAAAAAATTTTTTTTTATATATATTTTTGGGGGATATTTATTATAGCAAAATGTAAAAAATAATGCATTTTTTTTCCCAAATTGTCGTTCTTTTTTTGTTTATAGCGCAAAAAATTAAAATCGCAGAGGTGATCAAATACCCCCAAAAGAAAGCTCTATTCGTGGGAAGAAAAGGACGTCAATTTTGTTTGGGTGACACAGTGGCGAATCGCAAAAAGTTCTCTGGTCAGGAAGGGGGTAATATCTTCCGGGGCTGAAGCGGTTAATCACAGATGCTCAGCATCACATGTGGGTTTTATCTAGGACAATATGCAATGCTAATAATTAAGCACGTTAAAAAATTACCAATTCAAAAAAAAAAAAAAAAGTTACGAATCGAAAAAAAAAGTTACGAATCGAAAAAAAAGTTACAAATCGAAAAAAAAAGTTACGAATCGAAAAAAAAAGTTACGAATGTACGAATTTTTTCGTTCAATCTATTCGAAGCACGTTAAGCAGCGCCATTGTAAGGGACACGGAAAATTACCAATTAAAAAAAAAAAAAAAGTTACGAATCGAAAAAAAAGTTACGAATCGAAAAAAAAGGTGCGAATCGAAAAAAAAAAAAAGTTACGAATCGAAAAAAAAAGTTACGAATCGAAAAAAAAGTTACAAATCGAAAAAAAAAAGTTACGAATGTACGAATTTTCATTTTCATTCGTACATTCGTTTTTTCTATTTGTTTTTTTCGGATTTTCATTGTTTTTCGGATTGGAACGATTCGTTCATTCGTACGAAAACTAACGAAAAAAAACGAAACGAATTGCACATGTCTAGTTTGTATGCAAGACAAAATCCAGGCACACGCCTTCGGACAAAAGTCTGAGGTTTTGTCTGCGGAAAATCCGATCGTGTGTACGAGGGTTTAGGGTATATAAGTCGGTGCATATCCTCTGCGACTTATGAGGAATATTTTAATGAAGGTTTTTGTGTTTGAAGTTTAGCTTTAAACATTCGCTACTCCGTCCAAAAACTTTTGGCTCGAGATACACTTTAAAGCAAGAACACGACTAAGTGAAACGCATTAGGACATCCAAGTTGAATTGTTTGCCCTTAAATAAGCAATATTCATTACTCGGGAGTATCACCGAAGACCTTGGTCCACGTCCATATATTGGACCTTTCCTTGGTGGAAATCCGATCCCGGGGACGGCGATACGTTGGAAATGTTTAGCCCAGGAAAGTCTCACCCAGGAGAGATGTAAAGCCGACCTGTGAAAACGATTTCCCTTTATCATCAAGGCTTTGTTTTCATTCCTCCAGCAATCAGAGGATAATCACACTCGGGGAGTTAGGAAGTGATACTGCCAGGATAAGCGCGGGGTTAAACGTTCAGGTCTCACACACGTACTTTTCCGAGTTCGAGGCGCGAGGACGCACTCCAAAGAAAACAGCGCTCTTGACAGTTTAAATCCATCACCCTTTAACAATATTTAAATTGTTGAGTGGAACTCGAGCACGCCGGGGCAAATCCGTCCATTTTGCACTTTAAAAACAACTGAGCCCCCCCCCCCTAATTCCACGCCGGGATCACATGACCGGGAGAGCGGGAAAGGAGACGGTTTACGAGGACGCAGGAAAACCGACCGGAGGAAGAGAACAACGTTTCATCATGTGTGCCGCCATATTGAATCATTTACTGTATTGATTTGCTTAGTTAGCATTTTATTAGATTTTGTTCGTTACCTGCGCTCGGAAAACCACAGCTGGAATCTGATTGGCTGCTCAGAGATAGTATAAGGTCACATGGGACAATTTCAATCGGAATGCAAGATGTTGTACAGGATCCTCTCCTGTATGGAAATCACTTATGCGGCGTATACACGGTCGGAATTTCCGATGAAAACAGTCCGATGGGAGCTTTTCAACGGATTTTCCGACCGTGTGTAAGCCCATCGGTCTTTTTCTGTCGGAATTTCCGATGGACTTTGGATTGAGAACCTGTTCTCAATTTTTCAGACGGAAAACCTTTCTATCGGATTTTCCGACACGCAAAATTCCGACGCATGCTCGGAGACAATTCGACGCATGCTCAGAAGCATTAAACTTCCCTTTTATAGTGCTGTGGAACGTGTTTTATGCCGCTGTGTTATTGACCGTCGGAATTTGGTGTGATCGTGTGTAGGCAACACAGCTTGAGCGGAATTCCATCGGAAAAAACGTTTTTTCTGACGAGAATTCCGATCGTGTGTACGCGGCTTTAGACCCCTTTCACACTGGGGCGGTCTTCAGGCGTTTTAGCGCTAGAAATAGCGACTGAAAACCGCCTCCCATTTGTTTCAGTGTGACGTTTCGCACTGGGACGGTGCGCTTGCGGGATGTGGCAAAGCAGCATCTTTGGGGCAGTTTGGGAGCGCTGTATTTACTGCTCCCAAAACGCCTTGCCCATTGAAATGGAAGGGCAGCGCCTGAAAAGCGATTCGGAAGCGCCACAACACGGGCGCTTTTAACCCCTTCTTTGGGGTTACAAGGGCCTCGCTAGTGGCCAAAAAGCGCCACTTAAACAGAGCTAAAGCGACACTAAAACACTACAGCCGCGTACACACGGTTGGAATTTCCGATGGAAACAGTCCGATGGGAGCTTTTCATTGGATTTTCCGACCGTGTGTATACCCATCGGTCTTTTTCTGTCGGAATTTCCAACGGACTTTGGATTGAGAACCTGTTCTTAATTTTTCCGACGGAAAACCTTTCTATCGGATTTTCCGATCGTGTGTATGCAATTCCGACGCATGCTCAGAAGCATTAAACTTCCCTTTTATAGTGCAGTCGAACGTTTTTTAAGGCGTGGTGTTATTGACCGTCGGAATTTGGTGTGACCGTGTGTAGGCAAGACAGTTTGAGCGAAATTCCATCGGAAATACGACGGGAAAACCATCAGAGCTTTTTCCGACGAGAATTCCGACCGTGTGTACGCGGCATAACACGGCGTGTGAAAGGGGTCTAACTCTTAATCAAATGCACACTGTGAGCTTCTCACACTGTGCATTGGAAGCATCAGCATGTCAAATAAAGCCTGCCTCATTTCCTGGCTGGAGGAAGTCCAGCATCATCTAGGCCTTTCCTCCCCAACCTGACTGTCCCTGGCCCCTTTCATTCATTGGATTTTAGTTATTTTAACCAATGCCGACCAGCCGCCACAGTTGTACTGCGGGAACATGGCTCGGCTGCACGAATCGCCGTCATGTTACATCAGTTCCGCTTTTGTCCACTAGGGATGCGCCCCCTGCTCACCCACGGAGCCGATACGGAGGATGAACAGCGATCTATCTCTTCCCCTACACAGTCCCCTCCCTCCTTTAGTTAGAACACACACTAGGGAACACATTAACCCCTTGATCGGCCCCTAGTGGTTAACCCCTTCACTGCCGGTGAAATCTTTACAATAATCAGTGCATTTTTATAGCACTGAACGCTGTAAAAATGCCAATTGTCCCAAAAATGTGTCAAAATTGTCCGATGTGTCCACCATAATGTCGCAGTCCTGATAAAAATCGCAGATCGCCGCCATTACTAGTAAAAAAAAATAATAATAAAAATGCAATAAAACTATCCCCTATTTTGTAGACGCTATAACTTTTGCACAAACCAATCAATATACGCTTATTGCGATTTTTTTTTTTACCAAAAATATGTAGAAGAATACGTATCGGCCTAAATTGAGTAAAAAAATTTTTTTTTATATATATTTTTGGGGGATATTTATTTATAGCAAAATGTAAAAAATAATGCATTTTTTTTCCCAAATTGTCGTTCTTTTTTTGTTTATAGCGCAAAAAATAAAAATCGCAGAGGTGATCAAATACCCCCAAAAGAAAGCTCTATTTGTGGGAAGAAAAGGACGTCAATTTTGTTTGGGTGACACAGTGGCGAATCGCAAAAAGTTCTCTGGTCAGGAAGGGGGTAATATCTTCCGGGACTGAAGCGGTTAATCACAGATGCTCAGCATCACATGTGGGTTTTATCTAGGACAATATGCAATGCTAATAGAGCCTTCCTGGGAGCGTCCACTCCTCCAGACTGACATCCACCTACCAAGGCATTTTGATATTTGCATTACTCCTCGCTAGACTCCACCCACTTCTCAGGGCGGGGGGCCGGGTGCTGTGATGATTTCAGGAAGCCATGTACAGCCGACCCCTCCCACCAGCCATAATCTGCCTGCATTACATAGAGAAGGACGTAGACACAGTGATGATATTACTGCGACTAAAATATTGCATGTATTGAAAACAGAAACATTTTAGAGAAGCGCAGGGACCCAGTGATGAGTTCATTGGTTGAACTTCAGTCCACTGAAATTGTTGCCTCACCCTTCCTCCCCTGTGTAGGGTTGCCACCTGTCCGGGATTCACCCGTACAGTTCGGGTTTTGAATTATTCAATATTTAGACAGGTCTTAGAACAGGGCCTGACAGGAGGGTGAAGGGGCACTATGCACGCTGCATTACTATTCTCTTTGGAGTGCCCCAATGGTCTCCCAGGTCTGTTACATGTCTATAGTGTATGGTAAAAACATTTTTTTGCTGTGCACCGCTAAAGTGTTTGGGTTTGGCTTGAAGAAAAAGTGGCAACCCTACCCCTGTGCCACCATCTTTGAGCACCTGGCATGTACACAGATGTGCCAAAAAGCTCTGCCAGGGCTTTGGGGCCCAGCAGAGAACTGCGGCATACTGTACCTGTGCAAACATTGCTGGTACCAGTGGCAGCCGCTCATGCAGGCCCTATCGATGAGGTGACGGGGCAACATGTGAGGAGAACATGACACCGTTCAACTCAGCAAACCGCGGGCAACCCTCATCCCAGCCAAGCTTGGTGCCCACTGTCCCGATCCACAGCACCCTAAGGGCCCACCCCCCTCATCCTGAACACCCACGAGGGCCCACCCCCCTCGCCCCAAACCCCCCCCCGAGGGCCCATCCCCCCGAACACCTTGAGGGCCCATCCCCCTCACCCCTCCGAGAGCCCATCTTCCTCACCCCGAGAGCCCATCCCCTGAACACCTTGAGGGCCCACCCCCCTCACCCCAAACACCTCGGGGACCCCATCCCCTCTCACTGCCTGTAAAAGCAATCGTACAGCTAAACAGAGGCTATGGCGGCTTTTACATTGCAGGGAATCACCGGCTGAAAACAAAGATACAGTATGTGGATGATGCCTGCAGCTGACCACTGAAAGTCCAGGGTCGTCATATGACAGAGACCCGGGGGAAGTGAATAATAATAATATTATTTATTTTCTTTTTTATTATTATTAAGTTATTGTTTTATTTGCAGGAGCCAATCAGAGGAGTTGTGTGCCAATATGATGACAGGGAACATGCTGATAGAAGGAGAGAGCAGAGTGATGCTGGCTATGACATGTTCCCAGATACCTGCAGCAGGATTCTTGTTATCAGCACACAATAGGTCAGTAGAGATCCCCATCAGTGTCAGGATGGTGGGGTGTCGGTGCAATATTCCTGCTGGGGGGGGGGGGGAGTATCAGTGTAATATTCCTGCTGGGGGAAGTATGGGTGCAATATTCCTGCTGGGGGGAGTATGGGTGCAATATTCCTGCTGGGGGGAGTATGGGTGTAATATTCCTGCTAGGGGGGGGGGGGGGGGGGGGGTATCGGTGTAATATTCCTGCTGGGGGAAGTATGGGTGCAATATTCCTGCTGGGGGGATTATCAGTGTAATATTCCTGCTGGGGGGATTATCAGTGTAATATTCCTGCTGGGGGAGTATGGGTGTAATATTCCTGCTGGGGGAAGTATGGGTGCAATATTCCTGCTGGGGGGATTATCAGTGTAATATTCCTGCTGGGGGGGGGTATGGGTGTAATATTCCTGCTTGGGGGAAGTCTGTGCAGGAAGTTCTTGTAATATGATGGACACGGCGAGGCTCTGTTCACACCTAGGTGTTCCAGACTCCCAAATCGCTGCAAAACGCGGGACGTGCTTGCGATCCGTTTACTTTCCACATCACCCAATCGAGGCGTGATTTTGCCGCGATTGTCGCCTGACAAATCATGACAAAATTGCAGGACTGCTTTTGGAAAACAGGCGTCCCACGATTTTGTTTACACGATTTGTCAGGTCACAATATTGTGCCGTGATTAGGGTGCCATTGAAAGTAACGGGATCAAAAGCGTGTCCCGTGTTTTCGGGCAATTCGGGAATTGCAGTAATTCCGCCCGCGATCCAGAAGGCCTAGGTGTGAGCACAGCCTAAACGTCTTCTATCAGTTGCTGGGTTCACCTTCTATAAATTCTGGGGGGACATTTTCTTCCTCAAACATAACACACATTCGCTTAATTCTTTATTCCACCGCTAATATATACTCAGCATTGACCTTGTATAGCGCTTTTATCTCTGAGGACTCCAAGTATTGGAGATGGCGTTGGCCGGGAATCGAACCCGGGTCAGCTGCTGGGAATGCAGCTATGCTCACCACTGCACCACCAACGCAAGGTAGCATGTCTTTGTAGTGTGGGAGGAAACCGGAGAACCCGGAGAAAACCCACGCAAGCACAGGGAGAACATGCAAACTCCATGCAGATAGTGTCCTGGTCAGAATCAGAAACAAGGACCCCAGTGCTGCAAGGCTAACCCCTAGCCCTGTGCTGCCCATATGCGGCCTCTGTTCTCTAAGGCCCACCCTCGCTGAGCGGAGTAAATCAGTTCTGTCCACTTAAAGCGCCTCCAGAAGAAATCCAACTTATCCTAAACTACAATCTATATTTATATAAAACACTCCAAAACACACCCAAAGAATAACGCACACCTCCACAACATATATAAACTTATCCTAATCTACAATATATAACACTCATATAATAAAACTCACACAAATAACAATAAAGAGGGGTACAGGGGTCCCCAAATTAGCAACACAATGGCGCTAAATATTCCATTCACCCTTAGGCCTGAGTATGGCCTTGGATTTCTCCATGAAGGACCTCACTGGTGGGAAGAGTTCTCTTTTCTCCAGCAGAAAAAAGCCTAAAGAAAGCTGGAAAGACTCCTCCCGCCTCTGAAGACAAAGTTCCAACCTCCCCTCATAGCCGTTTCAACACACGCCTCAAAAACATACCGGCCTTCAACCTCCCCATATAGCTGGTCCAACACACGCCTCAAAAACATACCGGCCTTCAACCTCCCCTCATTGCCGGTCCAACACACGCCTCAAACATACCAGCTTTACGGTTAATCAAAAATATCACATTCTAAAGGGAAAGGTATAACAAGGGGGAGGGTGAGTACTCCCCCTTTTTCTACCTTTCCCTTTAGAATGTGATATTTTTGATTAACCTTAAAGCTTAATATCTACATTTACACTCTTGGCAACTTTTGTATATGAGGCAGATTTCGGAGGACTTGGTTCGGTTCCCCCCCGTGCCTAGCAGGCTGTTTACCACCAACATCTCAGGTACTTTTTTACAGGTGATTATGTTTGGGCGATGTATTGTTGAACATTAAAGCTTCTGCAGAAGCTGCAGAAAGGTAAATAGAGGGCTGATGGGAAGACCCTCCGGTTACTGGAGTGGCAACCGCCACCAGTTTAGGGGCCTGTGTTGATACAGCAGTACCTGGTCCCTGGGAAGGTTCCTCAGACTTTTTGTTGAGTCTTCTTCTAGGAACAACCAATTGTCTTGTTTGTCCAGCTACATTGATGGGGATTTAGAAGCTCCAAAAACAAAAATGGAGGCCTGATGGGAGGACCCTCCGGTTACTAGAGTGGCAGCCGCCACCAGTGTAGGGACCTGTGTTGGTACAGCCGTACCTGGTCCCTGGGAGGGTTCCTCAGACTTTTTGTTTAGTCTTCTAGGAAAAAGCCAATTGTCTTGTTGATTTTAAATTTTTTCCAACTTTTTAGTTATTTTATTTCCCAACAGAGCTGCACCCTGCTCATTTAAGTGCAATCCATCCCTGCTGTAGAGCAAGTAACCAATTGAAAAGTCAGTCCAGGTCTCCATGAAGCCAAACCCCTCCTTCCTGCACCAGTTCTTCAGCCACTTGTTAAGCTCCCTAAGCTCTTGCTGCCTCCTTGGTGTGGCTCGAGGTACAGGCAGTATTTCTGAAAATGCTGCCTTGGAGGTCCTTTTCTTCAATATAGCCCCTAAGTCCCTGAAATCATTTTGTAGGGTGCTCCATTTTCTTCTAATGTTGTCGTTGGTTCCAATATGTACCATGACAGCTGGGTCCTCCCCAGCCCCATCCAACAATCCATCCATCCGATCGGCAATGTCCCGAACTCATGCGACCGGGAAACAATATACTCTTCGTCGATCGAGGTCATTCTGACAGATTGCCCTCTCTGTCCCTCTAATAACAGAATCCCCTACCACCAGGATCTGCCTATCCTTTTCTTTAAGCTTGCCCTCATCTTCATGGGAGGATATATTCAAATGGCTGCCCTGGTATTTTGATGGGTTCTCAACATGAACGTCACATTGTGCTGAAGTCTCAACATGAATGTGACATTCAGGTGGTGTCTCAATGTGAATGGCACATGCTGGTAAAGTCTCTGTGTGCACATCACATTTTGGTGGAGTATCCGTGTGAACGTCACATGCTGGTGGACTCTCCGTGTGAACTACACATGCTAGTGGAGTATCCGTGTGACCGCCACATGCTGGTGGAGTCTCCGTGTGAACGTCACATGCTGGAGGAGTCTCCGTGTGAACATCACATGCTGGTGGAGTCTCCGTGTGAACGTCACATGCTGGAGGAGTCTCCGTGTGAACGACACATGCTAGAGGAGTCTCCGTGTGAACGACACATGCTGGTGGAGTCTCCGTGTGAACGACACATGCTGGTGGAGTCTCCGTGTGAACGACACATGCTGGTGGAGTCTCTGTGTGAACGACACATGCTGGTGGAGTCTCCGTGTGAACGACACATGCGGGTGGAGTCTCCGTGTGAACGTCACATGCGGGTGGAGTCTCCGTGTGAACGTCACATGCTGGTGGTGTCTCCGTGTGAACGTCACATGCTGGTGGTGTCTCCGTGTGAACGTCACATGCTGGTGGAGTCTCAATGTAGCTTTCATATTCTGTCTCGCTCACTGGGGTAGTCCTGCCTTGTGAGCTGTGTCTGCAGTAAATACCACGTACATCTGCAATAAAAAAGAAGAATCAGATTTAGCACCTTCATCTACATTGTATATATATATATATTTGTATACAAAATCAAATTATGGAGAGAAAAGTTCAAAATTCCAGTGCAAGGGACAATAAATAATCCCAACATGACAGGAACACAGGGATGACTAATGTTGGTATTCATATAAAAACTTTAGTTGCCTGGCAGTTAGGCCGACCCACTAAAATGAATTGAGTAAAAAAGGGGACTGATTCTTCACTTCCGGGTGTGGTGGAGTAATCGGCAGTGCTTCTATTTCTTATTATTAAACGGCTTCTATCGCGGACTTCATTTGCCGGGAGGGCGTCCCTGGACGTCCTCCCATGCTCGAGCGGCCTGCGCGCCCCCTGCAGGGTGTGTCTATGAGTCTATGAGTGTGTCTATGAGACTTGCCTGATCACAGATCGGAGTAAGGGGTCGATCCCGACCCCTGACCACGTGATCAGCTGTCAGCCAATGACAGCTGATCATGTGATGTAAACAAAGCCGGTAATCGGCTAATCGTAAAAAAAAAAGCTGATCACCGGCGGCTGCGATAGGGAAATCTGTCCCAATCGTGAAGGTACATACCAGTGCCTACAGTGTCACCTCACAGTGCCACCTATCAGTGCCCCCTCAGAGTGCCACCTTTTAGTGCTCACAGTACCACCTATCAGTGCACACAGTGCCGCCTATAAATGAATCTGTGCGTCATTACCAGTGCTGCCTATCAATACCACCTACCAGTGCCCATTAGTTCCACCTATGAGTGCCCATCAGTGCCACCTATAATTGCCCATTAGTGCCATCTGTCAGTGCCACTCATCAGTGTCAGCCATTAGTGCCATCTTATCTGTGCCTATCAGTGTCGCCTTATCTTTGCCTATCAGTGTCGCCTTATCTGTGCCTATCATTGTCGCCTTATCTGTGCCTATCAGTGTCGCCCCAGTTGAAGTTGGGTACAGTGTTGTATGACTGCGCAATTGTCATTCAAAGTGCGACAGCGCCGAAAGATGAAAATTGTCCTGGGCGGGAAGGGAGGGGCCTGGTATTGAAGCGGTTAATATTCAACTGCCATAATGCTGCAAATGTGAACTATAGACGACACGCGTAGGGCCAGGTCATACCCATTCCCACACTGCTTTTTAAACGTGATCACTTTTATTATTATTTGTTTTTGTACTCGGTTTTTTTCAATAAAAACCTGCCCGTTTGATCTACACCATCGGAGTCCCCTCCTGGTTTGTTTTCTTCTTGTTTTTCTCCTTATGATCCAAACATTTCTTGGAGAGCACCCTAAGAGATCCTTGCTCTATCAGTAGTTGGTGTCCACCATTGGCTTATTCCATTTTGCCTACCAAGTGACATCCAAGAGTTCCGGTTTTATCCATGAGGATCTAGAATCCATGTCAGCTGCCTTTTATCCTATGACATGTGGATCTAGAATCCATGTCAGCTGCCTGATGACACGTGACACTGATGACAGATGACACTGACAACTGACACTGACAGATGGCACTAATATGTGGCACTGCTGACAGATGGAAGTCGTGGCACTAATACGTGGCACTGTTGGCACTAATACGTGGCACTGATGACAGATGGCACCGATACGTGGCACTGATGACACGTGACACTGATGACAGATACACTGATATGTGGCATTGATGAGGTGAGGAGGCAGAGCGGCGCTGACAGATGATCTCATATGTTTGCATATGCAAACATATGAGAGCCTTTCTATGCCTGTTTGACTCCCTGTTGCTGACAGGGAGTCCACCTGTTCCGGTAAGCGCACATCTATTTCCATTCTTCCACGAGTGTGTGTTTTTCTTTTTAAATAACACACAGGCACGAGGATTCAGATCTAAAGAGGAAGTAAACCCCCCCCCAATCCACGGCTTGACGTCACCTATATATCCCCTTGGGACATTTTCTGTTTATCACAAGCACTATTTGTATATGCTACTTTTCACTTCAAGTTCATGTAGAATTATTTTCCTAATTACGATTGAGGATTTTTTTGGGGACTTTTTTGGTTCATTATATATATTTGTATTCTTTGAATGTTTGTTTAGAAGTATTTCTTCAAACCACTTTTGATTAATTTTCTTGCTCACTGAAGGTTACTTTAATTGTTCACCTTCCCAGCGCTGCACTTTCCTTCCCAAAAAATAAATAGCCAAAAAATAAATAACTATATACTAAATAATTATTATTATATTATATATATTATTATGATATTATTATAAATACATTTTTATTATACCCAAATAAATAAATATTTATAATAAATAAAAATAAATAAATAGCCAATGACATGTGAGTCTCGTGAGATACAATACAGCAGTAGATGATTATTGAAGCCATTTATGTATTTATAACATTTATTTCTGATGGACAATATATAAACTCATTCTGTGTATTGCCTCCTATAAGCTCCTCCCCCTCACCACTACAGCTCAGGCTGTTGTATCCCCCCCAGGCCTCGTTGCTAAGGCCAAAAGGTGCTCACAGCAACACAAGCGGAAGTCACTGCCTCCAAAGAGACTGACACTTGGTCGGCCCAATCAGCGCTCAGAAAGAGCAGCCGCTGTCAAATCAGACATCGGGGTGGGCGGGCTTTGACAGACTCTGGCAACCGCATGCTAGGGCGCCTTGGAGCCCGGGAATCTCGCTCCGGTGTGCGCATAGAGGAAGTGAGGAGAACCGAGAGAGCGCAGGACGACTGAGAGCCCCCCCGAACACCGGCACCATGAAGATCGAGGAGGTGAAGAGCACCACGAAGACGCAGCGGATCGCCGCGCACAGCCATGTGAAGGGTCTAGGCCTGGATGAGAGCGGCATGGCCAAGCAGGCGGCCGCCGGGCTGGTGGGACAGGAGAACGCCCGGGAGGTGAGCGCAGGCCATTCTCTATGGAGATCTCATCCACTATATACTGAGCTCCATTCACGACAACAGCCAATCAGAGCCGTCCTGACTCTTCTCACACACATTGGGGGAATCAGCTAGAAAATCACTTAGAACCCCCCAACCATGAAAGCAGAGGCCCTGGAGAAGAAAATGGTGGCTGTTGCAATTGTAGGTCACATAATATTTTCGCAGCTGCTTATAAACCACTTCAGCCCAGGAAGGATTTAACCCCCCTTAAAGACCAGGCCATTTTTTGATTGTAAAGGTAAAATAAGAAGCTTGTTTTGCACAGAGTGGCCCTGATCCTCCTCTTCTGCGGTCCCCCGGTGGCTCTCGCCCCCTGGGAGAAGCACTCTCTTGGGGGGGGGGGGGTAACTTGCGGGCGCACTCCCAAGTCCAGCATTTGGCTTCCATAGAGGCCGAATGCAGGACTCAGCCCCGCCTCCGGCGCTTGCGTCATTGGATTTGATTGACGGCAGCGGGAGCCAATGGCTGCACTGCTACCAATCTATCCAATCGAGAGCCGAGAACCCCCCCCCCCCCCCCCCCGGCAGAGAGAGCGTGTCCCCACCGGGTCAAGTTCAAGGGTTCAGGTAAGTTAAACGGGGAGGGGGCGGTGACTGACAGTTTTTTTTTTCCCACAAATGGAGCTTTCTTTTTGGTGGTATTTGATCACCTCTGCGGTTTTTATTTTTTGCGCTATAAACAAAAAGAGCGACAATTTTGAAAAAACGCATTATTTTTTGCTATAGTAAATATCCCCACAAAAATATATAAAAAAAACATTTTTTTCCCTCGGTTTAGGCCGATGCGTATTCTTCTACATATTTTTGGTATAAAAAATCGCAATAAGCGTTTGGTTTGCCCAAAAGTTATACCGTTTACAAAATAGGGGATAGTTTTATGGCATTTTTATATAAAAAATATTTTTTTTTACTAGTAATGGCGGCGATCAGCTATTTTTATTGGGACTACGACATTATGGCGGACACATCGGACCATTTTGACACATTTTTGGGACCATTGGCATTAATACAGCGATCAGTGCTATAAAATTGCATTGATTACTATAAAAATGTCACTGGCAGTGAAGGGGTTAACCACTAGGGAGCGGGGAGGGGTTAAGTGTTCCTAGGGGCGTGTTTCTAACTGTCTGGGGGCGTGGCTGTTTGTGACACCACACTGATCGCTGCTCCCGATGACAGGGAGCAGACTGATCAGTGTGCTGTCATTAGGCAGAATGGAGAGATGCTGTTTACATCGGCATCTCCCCGTTCTTCAGCTCCGTGACACGATCGCGGGTATCCCTGCGGCGATCAGGTCCGCGGGACCCGCAGGTGCGGTCACGGAGCTCGTGGCAGGCGCGGCCACGGCGGGAAATTCAAAGTAATGTACGGGTACGTTACTTTGCCCAGCCATGCCATTCTGCCGACGTAAAAGTACAGGAGCCGGTCGGGAACCGGTTAAAGAGGAAGTAAACCCTGATGGGTTTTACTTCCGCTTTTGCTCGCTGCTGCAGCCTGCAAAAGAAAAGCATAATGGGCTAGTATGCATCGCATACTAGCCCATTATGTGCCACTTACCTGCAAAAGAATCCAGCGATGTCCCCTGTGTGGGCAGCGCCCATCTTCTTGCCCTCTTCCTTCGGGGCCGCGGACTCCGGCTCTGTGATTCGCCGGAGCCGCGTGACGTCACTCCCGCGCATGCGCACAGGAGCCGCGACTAGCGGCATATGCTAGGGAAGAAACGGCATTTCGTTTAGTTTCTTCCCCGCGCATGCGCCGTACAAATTTCTGGCGGACTACAAGTGAAATATCTCCTAAACGGCGCACGTTTAGGAGATATTTCCACTACCTATACGTAAAAGTACAAAAAGTGGGTTTACAACCACTTTAATGCATAGGATGCATTAAAATGAAAAAAACACGAACCTTTACAACCCCTTTAACTGACAATTGCGCGGTCGTGCGACTTTGTACCCAAATAAAATTGACGTCCCCTTTTCCCCACGAAAAGAGCTTTCTTCTGGTGGTATTCGGTCACCTCTTCGGTTTTAATTTTTTGCGCTATAAACAAGAAACCGACAATTTTGAACAAAAAAACGATTTGTTACTTTTTGCTATAATACATATCAGATAAAAAAATAAATAAAAAATTCTTCATCAATTTAGGCAAATGATGTATTCTACCTATTTTTTCGTAAAAAAAAAAAAAAATTAGCAATAAGCGTATATTGATTGGTTTGCGCAAAAGTTATAGGGTCTACAAAATAGATTTATGGCAGTTAATTTTTATACTAGTAATGGAGGTGATCAGCAATTTTTTTTTTTTTTTTAGTGGGACTGCGACATTGCGGCAGACAGATCGGACACTTTTGTCACTTTTTTGGGACCAGTGACACCAATACACCGATTGGAGCTTTTTTAATCTCATGCTTTCCAGGGTAGAGGTGAGATCTGGGGTTCCTATGTCTTCATAAAGAGGACATGTCATGCTTTATTTTTAACACAAAACATGTTTACATTTCTTGTGATAGAAATAAAATTTATCAAAAAATTTATTAAAGGGACAGTGTAAAAATAAAATGAATAATTAAAAAAAAAAAGTTTTAAGTGCTTCAGTCTACTCATGCACGCGTGCAGAAGCGAACGCATACATAGGCCGCTCCCGCAAAAACAGTGTTTTCACACACATGTGAGGTATCGCCACAAACGTTATGGTGAGAGCAATAATTCTAGAGCTAGACCTCCTCTGTAACTCTAAACTGGTAACCTGTAAAACATTTTTTTAAAGCATTGCCTATGGAGATTTTTAAAGTGATTTGTAAGGGTAATTATTATAAATTTTTATTTTATTTTTTTAATAACATATACTTTGCTCCACCGTACAGCTCGTTTTGCACAGAGTGGCCCCGAACCTGCTCTTCTGGGGTCCTCCGGCGGCTCTCACAGCTCCTCCCCACATCGGATAACCCCCTAGGAGAAGCGCTCTCCCGGGGGATTACCTTGGGGGCACGCTCCCGAGTTAAGCATTCGGCGTCCATAGAGGCCGAATAGAGGACTTGGAACCCCCCCCCCCCCCCCCCTCCGCGTCATTGCATTTGATTGACAGTAGCAGGAGCCCGTGGAGAGAGAGACAGCGCATACTCGCCGACTGAATGAAGGGGTTCAAGTAAGTAAAACGGGGGGGCTAGGGGGCCGGTGAATGCCAGGTGTTTTTTAACCTTAATGCATAGGATGCATTTAGATGAAAAAACACAAAGGTTTACATCCCCTTTAACCACTACAATACCGGGCACTTTCGCCCCCTTCCTTCCCAGCCCAATTTTCAGCTTTCATCGCTCTCGCACTTTCAATGACAATTGCGCGGTCATGCTACCCTGTACCCAAATTTAATTTTTATCATTTTGTTTGCACAAATAGAGCTTTATTTTGGTGCTATTTATTCACGACTCCGTTTTTTAATTTTTTGCGATATATAAGCGAAAAAATAGCGGAAATTTTGGGGGAAAAAAATATATTTTATTCTTTCTATTTTAAAAGAAATCCAATAAAATCAAATTTTGTCATAAATTTAAGCCAAAATGTATTCTGCTACATGTTTTTAGTAAAAAAAATTCCATTAAGTGTATAATAATTGGTTTATGTCATCACGGATATATGTACGCAAATGATCATGTACAGATGTGTGCAGGTGATCACGGACATATGTGTGCAGATAATCATTGGGACATGTGATTTTAGTGGGACATATGTGGGGGACATGTGTTTTTATTATTTGGGGACATGTGTGATGTGTTTACACTAGACTGGTGATCAGTGAGTAAAAAGCTGTAAAAAACAGCTAATACTCACTGATCACCAGCCGGCTGCAGAGATCCGCTCCGCTCTCCTCTCCTCTGCGACCACTTCCGTGTGAGGAGAGCCGATTGCCTAGCAACCGGCTGTTTACATCACATGACGGCTATGATTAGACACGGCCATCATGTGATCAGGAGGGCCAATCACAGAGCCCTCCTGCCGATCTGAGATGCGCCGTGTCCGGCTGACCCGAGCGCATCGGGATAGCGCCGCTGCGTGGGCACGCGAGATCCCCCTACTTCTGAAGGACGTTCAGGAACGTCCAGTCAGAAGTAGAAGGCTCCCACCCGGCCACTGCACATAAACGGCCGGGTGGGAACCTTCTGCTTCTGACTGGACGTTCCTGAGCGTCCTTCAGAAGTAGGGGGATCTCGCGTGCCCACGCAGCGGCGCTATCCCGATGCGCTCGTGTCGTAAGTAGTTAAGTACCGTCGTGTTTTTTTCTTTTGCATTACAATACATTAAAGTGTATTTTTAGCGATTTTTTTTTTTTTTTTTTTTTTTTTTTTATTTATTTTTTTTTTTAAATCGCTGCGCAAATACCGTGTGACCTACAAAATTGCAACACACACCATTTTATTCTCTAGGGCCTCTGCTTTAAAAAAAAATTGTGTGTGTGTGTATATATATATATATATATATATGTATGTGTGTGTGTGTGTGTGTGTGTGTATGTATGTGTGTATATATGTGTATGTGTGTATATGCAGCCCTCAAAAATTACACTCGCACACTCGCATTTTGCGAGTGATTTTTGAGGGCTGGCGAGGAGAAGAGAGGAGAGCCGCCACTGGAGATCACAGCAGGGAACATTCAGACTTTTGTTTCATAAGCTGTGAGTGTTCCCCCGCCGTGCGCCGTCACATAAGCCCCTCCCCTTTTCCGGGACTTTGATAGACAGATCACCCGTCCAATCCTAGGACGGGTGACCTGTATCAAACTTCCCCGGACAAGGGGAGGAGCTTATGTGACGGCGCGCCGCGGGGGAACACTCACAGCTTATGAAACAAAAGTCTGAATGTTCCCTGCTGTGATCTCCCAGTGGCAGCTCTCCTCTCTTCTCCTCCACAGGTAGGCAGCACATGGGGGACACAGGCTGCAAATGGGGGGGAGACACAGGCTGCAAATGGGGGGAGACACAGGCTGCAAATGGGGGGGAGACACTGGCTGCACATGGGGGGGGAGGACACTGGCTGCACATGGGGGGGGGAGGACACTGGCTGCACATGGGGGGGGAGGACACTGGCTGCAAATGGGGGGGGAGGACACTGGCTGCACATGGGGGGGGAGGACACTGGCTGCAAATGGGGGGGGAGGACACTGGCTGCAAATGGGGGGGGAGGACACTGGCTGCAAATGGGGGGGGAGGACACTGGCTGCAAATGGGGGGGACGCTGGCTGCTCATGGGGGGGACGCTGGCTGCTCATGGGGGGGACGCTGGCTGCTCATGGGGGGGACGCTGGCTGCTCATGGGGGGGGACGCTGGCTGCTCATGGGGGGGACGCTGGCTGCTCATGGGGGGGACGCTGGCTGCTCATGGGGGGGACGCTGGCTGCTCATGGGGGGGACGCTGGCTGCTCATGGGGGGGACACTGGCTGCTCATGGGGGGGGGACACTGCCTGCTCATGGGGGGGACACTGGCTGCTCATGGGGGGGACACTGGCTGCTCATGGGGGGGACACTGGCTGCTCATGGGGGGGACACTGGCTGCTCATGGGGGGGACACTGGCTGCTCATGGGGGGGACACTGGCTGCTCATGGGGGGGACACTGGCTGCTCATGGGGGGGGGGGGGGGGGCACTGGCTGCTCATGGGGGGGGGGGGGGGACTGGCTGCTCATGGGGGGGGGGGCACTGGCTGCACATGGGGGGGGGGGGGCACTGGCTGCACATGGGGAGGGGGGGCACTGGCTGCACATGGGGAGGGGGGGCACTGGCTGCACATGGGGGGGGGGCACAGGCTGCACATGGGGGGGGGGGCACAGGCTGCACATGGGGGGGGGGGGCACAGGCTGCACATGGGGGGGGGGGGCACAGGCTGCACATGGGGGGGGGGCACAGGCTGCACATGGGGGGGGGGGCACAGGCTGCACATGGGGGGGGGGGCACAGGCTGCACATGGGGGGGGGGGGCACAGGCTGCACATGGGGGGGACACAGGCTGCACATGGGGGGCACAGGCTGCACATGGGGGGGACACAGGCTGCATTAACATTAAGGTTGTTAATATTTTTATAACTTAATTGCATAAAACATTAAAGGTGTCATTTAATGAGATAATTTATGAGGGCGGGTTTAGGGGCGGGGCAGGGTAGGGGTTGGGCGGGGCAACTGGTGGCGAGTAACCCTTAAGGCCTGGCTAGTAGCTCAGGACTTGAAATTTTGAGCCCTGGTATATATATATATATATATATATATATATATATATATATATATATATATATATATATATATATATATATATATATATATAATGTGTGTGTATGTATGTACGTTTGGGGTTTCTGAGTAATTTTCTAGCAAAAAAATTATGATTTTTACATGCAGGAGAGAAATGCCAGAATTGACCTTGGTGGGAAGTAGTTAATGATGTATTAACCCTTTTTCTAAAACCCCTCCACCACCTACCTCTAACCTTGGCAGGAAAGTCGTGTCGGATTGCACAGTGCTTGTGACCTTTCTCTGCTCCCCATATGACTGCTCTGATCCGATAGTTGGCCATATGGAGACATACACTGCATTGTGGGAGAAGTAAACCTGCTCCCCCATACTGAGAAGTACCAGCTAGGTACTCCAAGAGCAGGTAAAGGGAGCGACAGGAGGAAAACAAAACTATCTAGTCTCAGCAGAAGGGGGAAGGCCCGCTCTGGTACTCTAGAGAGGTTCTTGCAATGGCTTTCATATTTGCTTTGTCTGAGGATTTTCCCCTCACTTCCTGCTTAGACAGACACCCATCAGATTGAAGGACAGTGAGGAGAAATCTCCCAAATTCTATAGATAGCAGTACAATTTAGACAGAGGTTGAAGCTCTGTTCTAAACTAAAAATAAAAATGTTTTGTTGGGGTTGGGCATTAATATAGAAATCTGTAAATTGACCACTAGAGGGAGCACAGAATTTTATTTTTGCTTCATTCACTTTCAAATAAGTCATCTTAGGTCGGGTTTACACCAGATGCAGTGGGTCTGCTTTGGGCAGCTATTCCAGTGCAGTCCCACTGCATGCACTTCTATGTGCCCGGTTCAGACCATTGCGTTGCGGTGATGTGCAGGCATGATGCCCTGAAAAGTACTGCACGCAGTGCTAGACAATCCAGTGCCTCGCACTGTGCGGCCTGTAGTTGAACTTTAATATGTCTGTGTGACATTTCAATAAAGAGGGTCTAAAAAAATAGAAAAAGGAAACAGTCCGATCTAGGGGTGCAACGGATCAAAAAACTCACGGATCGGATCAGGAGTCACGGATCGGATCATTTTTCGGATCAGCAAATAATAATTGAATTTGCAAAAACCTGTGAAAATTCCGCCACCATATAGTCCCCACTGTAATATCCACGTCATCTCCCCCACTGTAATATCCACGTCATCTCCCCCACTGTAATATCCACGTCATCTCCCCCACTGTAATATCCACGTCATCTCCCCCACTGTAATATCCACGTCATCTCCCCCACTGTAATATCCACGTCATCTCCCCCACTGTAATATCCACGTCATCTCCCCCACTGTAATATCCACGTCATCTCCCCCACTGTAATATCCACGTCATCTCCCCCACTGTAGTATTGGCTGGGTATCGCAGGGTATTGGCTGGGTATCGCAGGGTATTGGCTGGGTATCGCAGGGTATTGGCTGGGTATCGCAGGGTATTGGCTGGGTATCGCAGGGTATTGGCTGGGTATCGCAGGGTATTGGCTGGGTATCGCAGGGTATTGGCTGGGTATCGCAGGGTATTGGCTGGGTATCGCAGAGTATTGGCTGGGTATCGCAGAGTATATGCAGGGTTAATGCAGAGTATCGCAGAGTATATGCAGGGTTAATGCAGAGTATCGCAGAGTATATGCAGGGTTAATGCAGAGTATCGCAGAGTATATGCAGGGTTAATGCAGAGTATCGCAGAGTATATGCAGGGTAATGCAGAGTATCGCAGAGTATATGCAGGGGTAATGCAGAGTATCGCAGAGTATATGCAGGGGTAATGCAGAGTATCGCAGAGTATATGCAGGGGTAATGCAGAGTATATGCAGGGGTAATGCAGAGTATTGGCTGGGTAATGCAGAGTATCGCAGAGTATTGGCTGGGTAATGCAGAGTATCGCAGAGTATTGGCTGGGTAATGCAGAGTATCGCAGAGTATTGGCTGGGTAATGCAGAGTATCGCAGAGTATTGGCTGGGTAATGCAGAGTATATGCAGGGTTAATGCAGAGTATATGCAGGGTTAATGCAGAGTATATGCAGGGTTAATGCAGAGTATATGCAGGGTTAATGCAGGGTATGTTTACAAGTGATCGCTCCGTCAAATTTGACGGAGCGATCACATTGTAAACAGTGGCCGGTGTACCAAGATGGCCGCCGCTCCGGAGCTAGGCTGAAGCCGCGGCCTTTCCTAAGGCCGCCGGGTGTACAAAGATGGCGGCCGCCGCCGCTCCGGAGCTAGGCCGAAGCCGCGGCATTTCCTAAGGCCGAGGCCGCGGAGCGCTCCGCGGATCGCGGGGTTGTGCCGATCCGAACGGGGTGGCCCGTTCGGATCACGGATCGGTGACGATCCGTTGCACCCCTAGTCCGATCCGCCAAGCTCATCGCATCATCACTGTGCGGATCTCAGCCGGATTGCACTGCACACTAGCCCTTAGTGTTCATTCAAACCAGATGTGGTGGGTCTGCATTGAATGGCTATTCAAGCACAATCCTACCGCCTGACAAGGCAACATGCCTCATTTTGTGTGTCTGGTTCACACAATTTGCACTAAAAAGAACAACATGTAAATTATTTTTTTTCAGCGCAGTGCGGGGCAATTAAACTTTATGAAATACCTGTGTGACATTTCAATAAAGTTAAAAAAAAAAAAAGTGAACAATGCGTTGCACCGAGATTGGTACTGCAGTGATTCCCACCAGAGGACACATTGTAACTCAGCCACTGGTGTGAATTAAACCTTAAAGTTAGGGTTGCACTGATACCACTTTTTTAAGACCGAATAATACAAGTACTGATACTTTTTTTTCATGTACTGGCCGATACCGATTACTTTTTTTTTTTTATGTGACAGTGGCACTAATATGCAGCACTGATGATGCAAGTACTTTTTACATTGCTTTCTTTTTGGGAGGGGGGGAGAGAGTGGACAGTGTCAGTTTTTTTTATTAGTTTTACAATTTAACCTTAAAGTGGTGTTTCCACCAAAAAAAAAAAATAGCTTAAAATTCATAAAAAAAAAAAAAAAAAAAAATTTCACTCACCTCTAAATGCCTGTTGCTAGGGGGTCCCTCGTAGTCTGCCTCCTTCAGTGCCCGGGCACTGACATCACTTCCCCTCAGCACAGTCGGTCATCTGGGACACGTGACATGTCCCAGATGACTGTGTGATGTATCACAGCACGCAGCGCCGCTCACGCATGCGCAGTGGGTGCCCGGCTGTGAAGCCACAGCCGGGTGCCCACAGTAAGAATGCCAGCATTGCGAGTAGAGCGGGGAACGAGGGGGGCTTCGTTCCCCACATCGCTGAACCCTGGGACAGGTAAGTGTCCGATTAAAAGTCAGCAGCTGCAGTATTTGTAGCTGCTATTTTAAAAAAAAAAAAAAAAAAAAATGTAAGGGGCACCCCACTTTAATATGTATTTATTACAATTCTTTATTTTAATTTTATTATCAGCCCTGTTGGGTTGCTTTGGTGAGATATCGGGGTTCTTAACAGACCCCTGACATCTCCCTTTTGAGACAGGCAAAGGGACTGAGGACAGAGATTCCCCAGTCCCCTTCTCTGTAGCCTCAGCTGCACTGAAAATGAATGGAGATGACAGAGGCTCCTCTCCATTCATAAACTGAAGCATTGTAAACCTAGTTTATGATGCTCAGTTATGAATGGACAGAGTCAGTGATCACAGACTGTTCATTCAGAAAAGGAAGGAGGCGGTAAATGACAGATTTACAGGCACCTTCCTCCGCTCTCCATCCTGACAGGTTGAGGACAAAGGGACCGGAGCACGGAGGGGGGGTTCAGAGGAGCCTGAAGGAGGGCACAGAGGGGGACTGGAGGAGGATATGGGAACAGTCAGGGGTGATCGGTGTGGCGGTGGGGGGGAGTAACACACAATCCCCCTGTAAAGATTTAAATAAAGCAACTGAAAGCCGTGGGAGGGAGAATAGGAGAAGCAGCTGTCGGCTGCTTTATTGAAATATATACAGGGGGTTTGGTGCTTGTAACTCCCCCACCGATCACCCCTGACTGCCCAGGTATCGGCTCAAGCATCGGCGTATCTCCCTGAGTACAAGTACTCGGAAAAATACTCAGTATCGGCACTGATACTAGTATTGGTTCAACCCTACTTAAAGTGTAACTAAAGTTCCACTGTTGCATACTTTGAGTAGGCAGGGGTTTTATTTTGCAGAAGAGACATGCAATAAACTACATCTACCCTGCCTGCTCACAGAGATCCGTGGACTGTAAAATGAGCTGTGCATGTGCAGCTCCACTTGCAGCGGCCGGCCCGATCTTTGTGTGCCAGAATGACTAGCTCCTGCTCATGCACAGCAGTGAAGCCATCCCACATTGGCCAGTGGAGATGGTCAAAAATCAGCACACAGGATAAGATGCCAGGGAGGGATCGATGGAAAGGTCAATGTTGATTCCCCTTTAATTCCACTTTAAATAGAACTATGGCCTCCCATTAAAGTGCTACAAGAAGTAATTATACATCTGCATTTTGTTTACTTTTACCCCCCCCCTGCAAAGTCTCACAAATAGCTATTGATCATAATAATACTGTGATGGGGGGACAACAATGCTGCACTGCTTCTGGATTCCCATCAGAGTTATCGGTCCCATGTAGGCTGTGCCTGCTTCCACTACAGGGGGAGGAGAAGATGTTACAGGGAGTGCGGCTGTCGGAATACTCACTGCTGATTTATAAGCCTGTTGCTTGTCAGTCAGCACCAGACTGCACCGAGTCCCCCCATTGCTTTCTGTATTAGCAGCACTGCCTTTGTTACTGAAACCCTCCCACTGTGAGCTGCAGTGTCTGGGAGGGGGGAGCGCGTGAGGCATTAACTGCTTAGCGACCGTCGGCTGTCAATTGACGGCCAAGTGGCGCAGCTCTCGTAGCGGGAGGGCGTCGTACGACGCCCTCCTCTTCCCGGCCCTCCAGGGAGCGCGCGCCCGCCGTGTCACTGGGCACCCAATGCGCATGCCCGGCGGCCGCGATAGCCCGGGAACACAGCAGGACCGTGGATCTGTGTAGATCCACGGTCCTGTCGGAGGAGACCGATGGTGTGTTCTCAGTACAGAGAAACACCGATCAGTCTCCTCCCCTTGTGAATCCCCTCCCCCTACAGTTAGAATCACTCCCAGGGAACATATTAACCCCTTCAGCGCCACCTAGTGTTAACCCCGTCCCTGCCAGTCTCATTTATACAGTAATCAGTGCATTTGTATAGCACGGATCGCTGTTTAAATGTGTAAAGTGTCCGATATGTCCGCCGCAATATCGCAGTCACGATAAAAATCGCAGATCGCCGCCATTACTAATTTAAAAAAAATAAATAATAAAAATGCTACAAATCTATCCTCTATTTTGTAGGCGCTATAACTTTTGTGCAAACCAATCAATATACGCTTATTGCGATTTATTTATTTTTTACCAAAAATATGTAGAAGAATACGTATCGGCCTAAACTGAGGGAAAACATTTTTTTTTAGATATTTTTGGGGATATTTATTATAGCAAAAAGCAAAAAATATTGCATTGTTTTCAAAATTGTCGCTCTATTTTTGTTTATAGCGCAAAAAATAAAAACCGCAGGGGCGATCAAATACCACCAAAAGAAAGCTCTAAAAAAAGGACGCCAATTTTGTTTGGGAGCCACGTCGCACGACCGCGCAATTGTCAGTTAAAGCGACGCAGTGCAGAATCGCAAAAAGGGGCCTGGTCCTGTGGCTGCCAATTGGTCTGGGGCTGAAGTGGTTAAACTCGTCACTCTTCTTTTGTTTATAGCGCAAAAAATAAAAACAGCAGAGGTGATCAAAGAAAGATCTATTTGTGGGGACAAAATAACAATTTCATCTGGGTACAGTGTTGTATGACCGCGCAATTGTCATTCAAAGTGTGACAGCGCTGAAAAATGGCTCGGGCAGGAAGGGGGTGAAAATGCCCAGTATTGAGGTGGTTAATGGAGGATTTGGCTCAGTCTTCAGGGAAGGTAAAACTTGTTTTTGAGGCCTGTTCATCACAATGATTTTTAATTCGATGTGTTACGATTTACGTATTCTCCATTCATTCCTCTGAAAAGACCATCCCATGTGACGAAACAAGGACACGTGATTGGTCAGCACTTTGTACCAGGCTCTCATCTCTAGAGCTTTTGCAGGAAAGCTGTAAAGCCTTTCCCCACTGAATGAGTTAAGTCTTTTTAGAAATGCTCCATTTTTTTGGCTGCTTTTCACAGCTATTTTTATTTACTGGCCAAGCTGTTGCTGTGGCATGGTTTTCATTTGATGTGCTATGTGTGGGAACGCTGTCAGTGGAGCAGTGCACAATTTGGAAAGGCCTCTGACAAGTCTAGCCCATGTGGACCATGCTGTGGGGTTATCTGATTGCAGCAGAAAACTTGCCGTGAACCAGTGATTGGAGGCTTTCTATTTAGAGGGAGATCAAAGCTCCACCAGCATATTCCATTGATACTTTATGTATACAGTTCAAGCTGCGTCCTCATTACTGTATACTGTGTACCAAGTATCACGGGGCCATTCAAGGTGGAATTCAAATGTCTGTGGACACAGTCCAGGAGCATCAAAGTCTATATATAAATAGGACTGTAGTCAGAGTAGATGTTAAAGAGGAAGTAAAGCCTCCTTAAAAAAAAAAAAAAAAGAAAAAAAAAAAACGGAACCTGCAAGGCAAAGGCATAATGAGCTAGTATGCATAGCATACTAGCTCATTATGAATAACTTACCTGAGAACGAAGCCCCCGAAGCGACCCTCGTCCACGACCTCCTCCGCCGCTATCAATCCCGGAGAGACTTCCGGGTCTCGCTGCTCCAGCGCTGTCATTCGCTGGAGCGGCGATGACGTCACTCCCACGCAAGCGCACGAGAGCGGCATATCGCCGTGATCTCGGCATGCTCAGTGCGCCTGCGCACCGCTGTCTGTGGCTCATGCGCCGTAGACAGCGATGCCTGTTTTTTTTTTTTTTTTTCTAAATATCTCCTAAACCATTTAGGTTTAGGAGATATTTATTGGACCTACAGGTAAGCCTTAATCTAGGCTTACCTGTAGGTCAAAGTGGTTTGTAAGGCTCGATTCACATCTATGCATTTTGCTTTTGAGCGTTTTTGCGGTGCTTGCCGCGTTTTTTGACACGCGTTTTAGCCGCGATTTGCGTTTTTGTATCTTCTTTTTTTTTTTACACACTGTGGTTGCTTAGCAACCAGCTATATACAGTGTAAAAAAGAAATAAATAAATAAAAAATTGCGGTAAAAACGCGGTACTTGCGTTTTGGACGCGGGTCCATTGACTTCTATTACATGCAAAACGCTGCATTTTGCATGAAAAAAAGTCCCAGGCCCTTTCCAAAAACGCAGAGGAACAAAAATGCATTGATGTGAACATGTTCCATAGGAACCCATGTTAAAAAATTTCCCTGCATTTCTGCAAAATGCATCAAAAAACGTGCTAGTGTGAATGGAGCCTAAGGGTTTAAAACCACTTTAAAGAGCACCTGTACTGTATTAATAAACATCAACCTAGGGATGCACCGATACCATTTATTTTTTTTTTTTAACGAGTAATGCCGCGTACACACGGCCGGAATTTCCAATGGGAGCTTTTCATCTTTTTTTCCGACCGCGTGTATGCCCATCGGTCTTTTTCTGTCGGCATTGCCATCGGAAATTCCGACCGTGTGTACGCGGCATAAGAGCACTGATACTTTTTTTTTTTTTTTTTTTTTTCCCGCCGATACCAATTACCGGTACCTGCCGCAACTGTTTTGTTTTAACTTCAGCTTTCAGCAATGGTACAAAGCATTGAAAAGTTATTTACAAATTAAATAAATTGATTTATTTTTATTTTTTTAATTTAGCGCTTTTTCAATGTGAAATGTGTAAATATGCTAGTGAATATATTTGTTTGTGTGTGTATGTGTGTGTGTATGTATGTATGTGTGTGTGTGTGTGAGATATATATAATATATATATATATATATATAATATATATATATATATATAATAATATATATATATAAACAGGGCTTGACAAATTTGCTTGGAATCTAGGAGCCAGCTAAAAAAGTTAGGAGCCAGGATTTTTTTTTTTAACGACAACGACTGACAGGTGGCACTGGCACCGTAGGACGTCCTCCCAGAACCTTGCTCCTGGGGCGCGCACTCGGGAACATCCGTGACCGCCAGGTCCTGAGGACCCAGCGCATTGTGGTAAATGGACGCCGATAGCGGCCGTTTACCACATGATCGCTCTGTCAAATGACGGTGCAATTACATGTACACAAACCGGCGTCACGTCATGACGCCGGTTCCTCCCTCCCCTCTCTGTATCGATCAGTACAGTGAGAGGGGAGAAGCTGAGAGGGGGAGAGATGGGACCAGCGCTGTGGGGCTGGATGTGTAGTGCCCACAGCGCTGGTCAGTGACAGCTACACTGCGAGCACTGTGCAATACTCTGCCAATACATTTTAATAGAAACAAAGAATTTTTTTTTTTTACTGAATTTTCAGTATTTTTTGATTTATAGTGCAAAATATAAAAAACCCAGCGGCGATTAAATACCACCAAAAGAAAGCTCTATTTGTGTGGAAAAAAAAGGACAAAAAATTCATTTGGGTACAGTGTTGCATGACTGAGAAATTGTCATTCAAAGTGTCAGAGCACTGAAAGCTGAAATATATATATATATATATAATATATATATATATATAAATATATATATATAATATATATATATATATATATATATATATATATATATATATATATATATATACATATACATACATACATACATACATACATACATACATACATACATACATACATACATACATACATACATACATAGCAAACAAAAATAAAGTTTTAATTGTTTATCGTTTTATAAAATAGACGTGAACAAAAAAGCAGGAAAATAATAAAGTGGAGGAGAATAGGGAGTTAATTAAGGCTGATTAGAGTAAATTAAGGGGTTAAACAGAGCAACATTTGTTCATCCCTTTGATCTGCAGATGAAGAAATGGAAAGATACAAAA